>JAPFBL010001200.1:0-27093 GCA_026182355.1 Hermatobates lingyangjiaoensis | reverse complement strand
ATTAATCTTTAAGAAGGACATTGCATAGCAAAAGGAGGACGATTGGTCACCTTAAATTTATTAACTTTTTATACTATTACAATTCAAAAACTCAAACTTTAATCTAACTTACTTATTAACTTAGTTAAAACTCAGTGAATGTTATTTAAACAATATTTTATAACAATTGTATTTCCCAAACCGATGATCATTTATTTCAGTTTATCATAATTAGGAATAACGTTCATTTAAAAATATTTCCGCTACCTTATATCCAATAGTTTGATTAAAATTGAAAGATGTATACATGACGTTTATGAAAAGTATTATCATAAATGTAACAACCAGATAAACAATTTCAACCGTTTTATTTAAATTTTGTATATACCGATGAATAAGATCACAAAAATGTGATATTATTAAATTGAATTGTAAAATTATTCTTAGATTATATTTTTGAAGAACAGTAACATCAGCTTTGTATAATAGTTAAATTTTAATCAATTAACGACTTTTTTCAACAGTTGAAACTCTGTGAGTTATAGGTTAAAAATCGAAAGTTTCTGATCGTTCAGTGTTCACACACTAAAGCAGTTTGATTGTTTATTATTGGCTAACCTGTTTTCAGCGATTTGAAGGGAGGCTGAAGACTGTTATCTTCTATTGTAAAATACGTTTAATTGTTTATTGGTTTAATTTATTAGTAAAATGGATGTGCTAGGATCAATTTTAAGTTCTATGGATAAACCTCCATCTATTAGTGCAAAACAAAAGGAAATATTAAAAAGTATTTCATATTATTAATAGACTTTTTTATTATTTTCGTTTTTTCATAGTTCATTCATATATTTGATATTAAAACCTTCCAGTTACTTACTTTTTTTTTCTTTTTATAGAACAAAGAGAAGCTTTAGAAGCGCAACAGAAATTAGAAAAAGAGAAGTTACGAAAGTTTCGTTCTGATGTAAGTAAAAAGTTTTTGCAAATTTAATTTTTAAAACTTGTATGAACTATTTAAGATGTTGCATAGTTATAGTTTTTAATTTGAAACCATGATTGTGTTTTTGTTTTTTTAGTAGCCTCGTAAAATGACTGTTATAGTCAATAGGTGTGGTCTTTCTTATAGCTTTTTAGTAATGTTTATTGCTGTTTTTCTACAATTTAAGATCTTAAATGTTTATAAAACTAATTTGTTTTAATAATTTCAAAATGTAAACATGGATGGATTTTGTTGTAATTGATAATTGCAGGTAAATAATGTCTATTTATTAGACTCAAAGAAGTGTTTGGTCTTCTCCCAAACCAGGAATATAGCAAGAACTAATTAAATTTATATTGATTCAATATAAATAAAGTTATATTCAATAAATAACTTTATATTCAATAAAGTTATATTGAAAGAAACATTACTGCAATATAATTATGAGTTGCCATTTAAGAAAAATAAATGACTCCAAAATCCCTACTGGAGAGTAGGGAAACTCTTATAACCTCTGTGTAAAGGTCTCTGTATAGGCTGGGTTGAAGTTGCTCTTTTTGTTGTATAAAATTACGTGAATTTTCTTTAATTTTCAAATTAAACTTTCATTATCAACGTTTCAGTTTTTATTTAAAACCTTTTTCATAGGTAGAAGTATATTTTTTTCATTTCTGTGTCACGTGTTCAGTCAAACTAGACAGTTGTTGAAATCCATAGACTATTTTTCTTTATAAAATAATTTCTAATGTAATAATTGGTTTTTCTGTTTGAAAATTGTATACAGTTCTACCTATGAAAAAGGTTTTAAATAAAAACCGAAACGTTGGCAAAAGAGAGTTTAATTTGAACCTGAAGAACTGACTGAGTCCTGTTAAACTTGAATTTTGCAAAAAAACTCAGCACTTGTGCTGGGTCTAGCGGTAAAAAGTTCTTCTATAGTTTTGTTGAGTGTCCCGAAGCACTTACCTTTGTGTAGCACATTGGTTTGACAGTCAGTCAGCAGGTCCAATGGTGTTTCTTCTTCTTCTTCCTTGCAGAATCTGCTCAAACCATCATTGATAATACCCATTTTTCGCAGATGGCCATTAAGTTTGCAGTGACCCGTTAGAAATCCGGTTGAAATCTTTAGATTATTCCTGCTCCTTTCCATACATTACAAGATTTTACTATTCTCAAACTATTGATAAGTATCTTTCATCGTCTGTGTCTTTGAAGAGAATCCCAGTATATTGTTTCCTTCTAATGTAGTGCAATCAGTTATTATGTGTTATTTACTCATTGTAGGGTAAACATGTAATGAAATGGTATTCAAATATAAAAATTTTAATGATGTAAACAACGCGTTTCGAACACGTAGTGTTCTTCCTCAGGCATTAACTAAAAAATACAATGACACCAGAGAGCTATCTATAGTACAAAGTAAATAAGTACAAAAATTAATATAAAATAAAATAAGGCAGAAAGTACGAACCTAAGTGGGTGCCTCTGAATAAGACTGACTGGTAATGGAATGGACATGGGTGGGGGTATAGGGTACATTTGTTTCTTATTCGAAGGCAGGTACATTTCATTGTAATTTTTTTTTCTCCTATAAGTTAGGCTGAGCCTTTACATTTTCTTTTAGACTAAGTGTAAGAAACATATTGAAAATATAACACACAGAGCTATAACGATATATAAACCAAATATATGCATAAGGAGAAAGTAGAACTTTTTTTTTTTAAATATAAATAAATTAAGAAAAGTTGTATATTTGGGAATTTGTTCATTGAGGCAAGTAGAAGAATTATCGCGCACTAGTTTGTTGATTTCATAGCCTTCTAAAATAGTTATTTCCCGGAATTTATTGTTTCTATGTAGTATTTGTATATTTTGGTCTGGGAAAAATTGGTGGTTATTGGTGACTAAATGTTTGGCGAAATGGGACATAAATTGTTTATTGTTGGGGGATTTAGTTTTTTTTACCCTACAATATTACTTCCTGTTTTCTCTATCCTCTTTCCTAAGGAGTTCTTGTATAGTGTGTTGTCCTATACCACAGTATGGTTCTGGACCAGTATGTGGTTTCCGAGTTCGTTTCCCTCTGCTTGTCCTGACACCCAGTAGAGAGAGCTCCTGTTCCTTAACCCCAGGAGATTGAGTTTATTTTTGCAGTTCAGAACAATCTTTGAGCTGATAAGGTTTGAGCTCAATGCTTTGATTGCTGCTTAAACATTATTGCTATATCTCTGTTCTTATATCCTTTATCCATATTAAATTGTCCACATCTCTCGATGGCATGGATTTCAGTTTGAAAGATACTGGTGTACATGTCCATAGATTCGGAGTATTTGGTCTTAGGCTCAAATACTATAACTCCTGTACCTTCCGCTGTCCTTAATCCATCTGTATACCATCGGATCACATTTCCTCCAATGACCTCATTGCTTACAATTATTTGTATTGTTTCAGGTTCAACAAAAGCTATCAGACTTTAAGGCAAGCCCACTAGAGTCCAGGCTAAAATTTCCTCCTATGGAACAGGTACACAGAGCGATTATGTAAGTACCAATCTATATACATATAAAACTCTGATATTCTTGTTTAAATATTTGCACACGCTCAAAACTGAATAAAATATTAGAAAATTTGTGGGAATCGAACAGACGCCCTTGTCATTGGAGGTCCAGCGCGTTACCGTCTGCGCCAAAGAGACTTTTGTACAATAAGCTTCCAAAACCTAAAATAAATGACGTCGAAAGATTATATAATAGTTTTTTTTACCTAAATTATAATGATTTAATTCTAATAAATAAATAAAGAGGAAATTTATTGAATAATCAAAGAGAATATAAAATAACTATTTAATAAATCATGAAATGATATTTATTATAGTTAACAGAAGTTTTAGAAATTATCAAATTAATATATGTAAAATATTAACAGCATACAATTGTGTCCGTAATCTGTCAGTCATCTCCTTATCCTGAGGTTGGAGGATATTTAAATCCAGGCTTGAAATTGTTTTTTTTTTTTCAGAATTGTTTGACTCTGAATCATATTTATATTAAATATATATATATATATATAATGGCTTAAAGGTAGTTTTTTTTGAGAATTTTTTATTATTTTGTCATAACCTCTATAAAGAAAATTAGTAAATTATTTGTTTATTAATTATGCAGTTTATCATTTTTTTCGGTTATATTATAATTTATTATATTTCTTCTTCTTTTTCTTGCTTTATCTTTTTCATTTTTCACTTTTGTCCTTTCTCTTCAGTCATATTTATTTATTTTTGCCTCCTCAATTGGTAGCATCACTGATTAATTTGACAGTTTTTTTTGCTCATAGAGATACTTTTTCTCCTGATGATGATGATGATGTAAGAAGAAATTGTGACTATTCTTTCTGTATGTTCTAAATTAAATATCGGTTTAATAATTAAATAAATTATCAAAATATCAGTGAAAAAATAAAAAAATGTAATTTTTTTCGAATTGGTTTTGTCCAATATCTACCTTTGAACTTTTTCATAGTATTTCATTTCGTTGTTTATTTGCTCTAATGCAATTTTTAATTATTACTTACATTACCCTTTTAGCTATTATTTTTTCATTCCTTCCCTGGATGGCAACACTGATCTCCTACATTTTTTTTAGTTTTTCTACTTTTGCCATTTAGTTTAGTACTTTTTCTCCTGATGATGACGACTAATGACATTAAAGAAAGAAATAATGATTTGAGCCGCTTATTTTGAAAGTGGCCTAATTCCATTTATGTTAAAATCGAGATATTTAAGGGTTTGCGTTTTACAAAATTTAAAAATATTGTCATTTTATTTATCAACTAATTTTTGTTATAAAAATTCTTAGTAATTTTAAATAAATTTTGTACAATTTGCTGCAAAAGGTAAAGATAACGACAAATGTAATTATTTAAATAGCTAGCTAAATTTTTTTGGAAAATGGAATTAGGCCACTTTCAAAATAAACGGCTCATTTGTTATATGTTTTTATTTGATAATTATATTAATTTGCATTCTGTTTGTTTACTGAAGACATGATTTAGCTGAAGAAGCAGGAATGGTAGGGCATTCTTTCGGTGAAGAAGGCATTGATAGATACATAATGGTTTCAAAAAGAGAATGCCCTCCAAGTGAAGATGAATTAGCTGTGTTAAGAAGCGGTCAAGAATGGAATGAAGACAAAGCCAAAGAGATCGCATGGAAGGTGAGAAAATGTAATAATTGTAATTAATAATATGTCTGGGGTGATTGTGCATTTCACATTTCACAAAGGTATAGATCAAAATAACGGGAACCTGTAACCAGAAGGACCTTCTAGTGACACTAGAATCTTAGAATGACTTTCTAGTGACACTAGAACTTTAAAGGTTCTTCTGGTGAATCTAGAATCTTTGATTAATGTCCCTCTGTTGAAACTAGAAAAATTGAATGCCCTTCTGGTGACACTAGAATCTTAGAATGACTTTCTAGTGACACTAGAACTTTAAAGGTCCTTCTGGTGAATCTAGAATCTTTGATTAATGTCCCTCTGTTGAAACTAGAAAAGTTGAATGTCCTTCTGGTGACACTAGAATCTTAGAATGACCTTCTAGTGACACTAGAACTTTAAAGGTCCTTCTGGTGAATCTAGAATCTTTGATTAATGTCCCTCTGTTGAAACTAGAAAAATTGAATGCCATTCTGGTGACACTAGAATCTTAGAATGACCTTCTGGTAATATTAGAATCTTTAAATGTCCTTCTAGTGACTTCTATATTCACTTTGATAAATGTCCTTTTTTGACATTAAAAAAATTGAATTCCTCTGGTGACACTAGAAAACTTTAAAGGTCCTTCTGGTAATACCTAGAATCTTTATAATGCCTTCTGTGATACTAAAAATTTGAATGCCCTCTGGGTGACACTAGAACATTGAATGCTCTTCTGTGACAGTAGAACTTTAATGTCCTTTCTGTGAATCTAGATTCTTTGATTAATGTCTCTCTGTTGATACTAGAAAATTGAATGCCCTCTGGTGAAATCTAGAACTTGTAATGACTTAGCCTTCTGGTGAATCTAGAATCTTTGATTAATGTCCCTCTGTTGGCATTAGAAAAATTGAATGCCATTCTGGTGACACTAGAACTTTAAAGGTCCTTCTGGTGAATACTAGAATCTTTGATTAATGTCCCTCTGTTGGCATTAGAAAAATTGAATGCCATTCTGGTGAAACTAGAACTTTAATGGTCCTTCTGGTGAATATCTAAATCTGTTGAAATGCCCTTCTGGTGACAACTAACATCTATTTGATTAATGTCCCTTCTGTTGACATTAGAAAAACTTGAATGACCTTTCTTGTGAACTAGAACTTTAATGGTCCTTCTGGTGATATCTAGAATCTTTGATTAATGTCCCTCTGTTGAAACTAGAAAAATTGAATGCCCTTCTGATGACACTAGAATAACTTAGAATGACCTTTCTTGTGAACTAGAATCTTTAAAGGTCCTTCTGAGTGAATCTAGAATCATTTGATTAATGTCCCTCTGTTGAAACTAGAAAAATTGAATGCCTTCTGATGACACTAGAATACTTGAATACTCTTCTTGTAATACTAGAATCTTGTAAATGCTCTTCTAGTGATACTAAAATCATGTTGATAATGTCCCTACGTGTGAAACAAACATTGAATGCTCTTCTGATGACAGTAGTATAACTTAATACCTTTCTTGTAATACCAGATTCTTGTAAATGCTCTTCTGATGATACTAAAAATGTTGAATGCCCTACGGGTGAAACAAACATTGAATGCTCTTCTGATGACAGTAGTATAACTTCAATTACCTTTCTTGTAATACCAGATTCTTGTAATGCTCTTCTGATGATACTAAAAATGTTGAATGCCCTACGGGTGAAACAAACATTGAATGCTCTTCTGATGACAGTAGTATAACTTCAATTACCTTTCTTGTAATACCAGATTCTTGTAATGCTCTTCTGATGATACTAAAAATGTTGAATGCCCTACGGGTGAAACAAACATTGAATGCTCTTCTGATGACAGTAGTATAACTTCAACTACCTTTCTTGTAATACCAGATTCTTGTAAAGCTCTTCTGATGATACTAAAAATGTTGAATGCCCTACGGGTGAAACAAACATTGAATGCTCTTCTGATGACAGTAGTATAACTTCAACTACCTTTCTTGTAATACCAGATTCTTGTAAAGCTCTTCTGATGATACTAAAAATGTTGAATGCCCTACGGGTGAAACAAACATTGAATGCTCTTCTGATGACAGTAGTATAACTTCAATACCTTTCTTGTAATACCAGATTCTTGTAAAGCTCTTCTGATGATACTAAAAATGTTGAATGCCCTACGGGTGAAACAAACATTGAATGCTCTTCTGATGACAGTAGTATAACTTCAATACCTTTCTTGTAATACCAGATTCTTGTAATGCTCTTCTGATGATACTAAAAATGTTGAATGCCCTACGGGTGAAACAAACATTGAATGCTCTTCTGATGACAGTAGTATAACTTCAATTACCTTTCTTGTAATACCAGATTCTTGTAATGCTCTTCTGATGATACTAAAAATGTTGAATGCCCTACGGGTGAAACAAACATTGAATGCTCTTCTGATGACAGTAGTATAAATTCAACTACCTTTCTTGTAATACCAGATTCTTGTAATGCTCTTCTGATGATACTAAAAATGTTGAATGCCCTACGGGTGAAACAAACATTGAATGCTCTTCTGATAACAGTAGTATAAATTCAACTACCTTTCTTGTAATACCAGATTCTTGTAAAGCTCTTCTGATGATACTAAAAATGTTGAATGCCCTACGGGTGAAACAAACATTGAATACTCTTCTGATGACAGTAGTATAACTTCAATTACCTTTCTTGTAATACCAGATTCTTGTAAAGCTCTTCTGATGATACTAAAAATGTTGAATGCCCTACGGGTGAAACAAACATTGAATACTCTTCTGATGACAGTAGTATAACTTCAGCAACCTTTCTTGTAATACCAGATTCTTGTAATGCTCTTCTAATGATACTAAAAATGTTGAATGCCCTACGGGTGAAACAAACATTGAATGCTCTTCTGATGACAGTAGTATAACTTCAATTACCTTTCTTGTAATACCAGATTCTTGTAATGCTCTTCTAATGATACTAAAAATGTTGAATGCCCTACGGGTGAAACAAACATTGAATGCTCTTCTGATGACAGTAGTATAACTTCAACTACCTTTCTTGTAATACCAGATTCTTGTAATGCTCTTCTGATGATACTAAAAATGTTGAATGCCCTACGGGTGAAACAAACATTGAATGCTCTTCTGATGACAGTAGTATAACTTCAACTACCTTTCTTGTAATACCAGATTCTTGTAATGCTCTTCTGATGATACTAAAAATGTTGAATGCCCTACAACATTGTGAAAAGATGACCATGTAATTCACAATGGTTCTCAGTTTGCTCATGGAGCTTGTGTGTATCCCTCCAGATACGTGAAAAATTAAAGGGAACATTGCTTTTACTTTTTTATAAAATTGAGTGTAGACCACTAATTTTTGTTGTTGTTGTTGTTGCAGAGAGAATTAGAACGCGTCCAAGAGGAGGAGAAAGAAGAAAGAAATAGTACAAAAAGAAAGAAAGACAAATTTGTTCCTAATACTAATTATAGGGATAAATATTCGCATTTGATAGGGACTGGAGCAGCAAAGGAGGCTGCTATGCCGACGGGCACAAACAAACAGTACGGCTTTGGTGAGCACCCTGCAAACACATTCATTCTATTCTACATATATATATATATATATCAATGATCAAACCACAATAAGAAATGGGAAAACAAGACTAAGATCTTTCAACCGTAACAAGCGGTCTTCGTCAGAATCAAAAACCCAACCTTGAACCTTGAAACCTCTGACGAAGACCGCTTGTTACGGTTGAAAGATCTTAGTCTTGTTTTCCCATTTTCTTATTGTGGTTTGATCATTGATTGTAATTTCACGTGTTTTGTGAAATCTTTATATATATATATATACATTTAAAAGAAACGGTCCAGCGGACTTTTTTAAATAAAATAAATTCAAAATGTAGGAAACACACAGAAAGACACAGATATAACTCACATCGATATTTCGACCATCGTCGTCATCAGGAGGTGTGAAGAGCGAAGAGTCCCGCATGGGGGACCTAACCACCTCTAACCACCGCATGCGGGACTCTTCGCTCTTCACACCTCCTGATGACGACGATGGTCGAAATATCGATGTGAGTTATGTCTGTGTCTTTCTGTGTGTTTCCTTCGTTTTGAATTTATTATATATATATATATATATATATACACTTTTTCATTGGAAATACGATCCAAAACGGACAAATATAGTTCAATATAGAAAAAGAAACATAGAGAAATCAAAAGAAGACACTTACAGTCTCTAATTTTCGGTTTGAACCGTCTTCAGGAGAGATAAGAGAGTAAAACCAAGCGCACTGGTTCAGAGACGGTTGGAGACCCTCTCCGTTGGGTCTCCAATGATAGAACTATTTCTGGATGTTATAGGAGATTATACTGTTAATTTAAGAAATGTATAGTGTATATAGTTGTAGTTAGTAGTAATAAGTTGTTTTTTTTAATATGAATATGATTAACTCTGAAGATGGTCAAGGAGACCGAAACATGTCAGTTATAAAGAATAAAGCATTTGGAGAACAAATATATTTAGTACCAGAAAGATTTAAAACAAAGGTGAGAAAACTTGAAAGATGGACAATGAAATTTATTCATGCCACAGTACAAAGGTCGTTCAACAAAACATATATATATATATATATATAATACTTAAAATAAACAGTGACACATAGACTGAAACATAACAAAGACTCACTTTTCAATATTTCGACCGTAATGGCGGTTGAAATATTGAAAAGTGAGTCTTTGTTATGTTTCAGTCTATGTGTCACTGTTTATTTTAAGTGTTATCTGTCCTGCCGGACCGTTTTTCGTTTATCATGGTATATATATATATACGATGTAATTTTTTTGAGGGTTGAGGTACAATGATTTTAAACTAGTCCTTTTGCCGACGTCTCGACATATATTTATGTCATCTTCAGGGCTACAACATGATTGATTGTTTTACAATTAGCACTACTATTACTACTATTTGGTAATTTATTACATTTTAATATGTACAGTAACAAAGAGGAATTTATTGATAAATCAGTTATTTCGACTATAGATTTTTTTATACATTGACATAAGGATATTGTTATAATTATTCTATTGCTTTAAAATTATTTCATAAACAATAGAATAATTATAACAATATCCTTATGTCAATGTAAAAAAAAATCCATAGTCGAAATAACTGATTTATCAATAAATTCCTCTTTGTTACTGTACATATTAAAATTGAATAAATTACCAAATAGTAGTAATAGTAGTGCTAATTGTAAAACAATCATGTTGTAGCCCTGAAGATGACATAAATATATGTCGAAACGTCGGCAAATGGACTAGTTTAAAATCATTGGACCTCAACCCTCAAAAAAATTACATCGATAAATATTGGGTCAAGAAAACAAATCATGATGTATATATGTATATACACTTTTTCGATTAAAATACGATCCGAAACAGAAAATAAAGTTCATTGTAGATTAAGAAACAAAATTAAAAGCACACACTTATAGTCTCTAATATTTGGTTTGAACCGTCTTCAGGAGAGTAGAGAGAGGGAAACCAAGCGCACTGCTATAGAGGCTGTTGGAGTCTCTGGTACAGAAAACAATCCCAAAACGACTTATAAATCTGTGGAACAATTTTGTTAGCTTAACCAACGACAGTGCACGTTGTAATTAGCAGTTCCGGACCAGAGTCCCACTACTGCTAAATTATCATCCTGCTTTTTTTTGTTTCGGTCAGTAGACATTGTCAATACTGGGGACGTTAGTCTGTCAGGGAAAGGAGTCGTATTCGTGGTCGTATGGTCTTGCAGTTTTGCATTATCTTAGGTACTATATTATTTATAAGTCATCAGGTCGTCATATTTAGTTCAGGAAGGGAGCTATTAGGAGTCATGGGATTGGGAAGGGTTGTTTGTTGGATTCAGGTCCCGAACAAGGAGATTTGGATGGGTGGACAGTTTTTTGTCTTCATTGTTAGCAAGTCGACTAATGTAGCAATCAATTGATTCCCAACTCAAATCATGCTGAATATCGAAATTTCTAGCATACCATGGCGCTCTAGCTATAAGGCGGGCACATTTATTCTGTACAACTTGGATGCAGTTCTTGTTCGTGGGTGCCGCTCCAAACCAGACTGAGCATCCATATGTCATAGTAGAACGAATGGCCGCCTTATAGACAAGGTCCTTCACTGTCAGTGGAGTACTATTTGATTTGAGGATGAAATAAAGATTGCACTTTAGGAACATCCCCAGCTTAGCTTGTTAGCTTAAGGAAATTTTCACAGGGTTAATGATCGTTTTTTGCAAAATGGTAATTTATAAAATTCCATTTTAATTAATCCTAGCATATCTAACTTTGAAGTAGATTTGTGATAAACAAATAACGTTTTTTAAAAGGATTCACGAAATATGGAAATAACTATAAAATAAACTTTTATGCTTAATTGATCTTTATCTCAAGGAAGGAATGCACCAAATCATACAGTGCACCACATTTGGCGCAAGCGCCATAGCTTGGTCACCTCCTCATGTATTACTATTTAACTTAACAAAATAATATAGTGGGCCAAAAATCACATCGGGTTTTTAACCTTTAAGATCTTTTTTATTGTTGTAGTTATAATTATGAAATTTCAACACAATATAGACAAAAGTCAGGAAATTTATTTGGGTAACTTTAACAAAGGAACAAAATAAAAATTATTTATGAAAAATAACATCTTTTAAATGTCGACCATTCTCATTCTGGGACACTATAGCCCTTTCCTCAAAGAAATAAGGCCCTATGGTCTTATCAGCCATCATTGAACACCAAACTGTGCACTTTATTGGATGCAACTATCTCATTTGAATTATTCTTGGATTCTCTGATCCCCAGAATCTGTAATTTTGAGTGTTAAATAAAGCCATTCAAATGGAAATGAGCTTCATCAGACATCAGCAACTTTTGAATAAAATTTGGTTCATTTTGTGCCAACTCTTGAAGTCTTAATTGCATATTGAAGCCTTGCTTCGTAATCTGCTGGTTTCAGTTCTTGGACTATTTGAACCTTGTACGGAAAGAGTTTGTCAGGTTATGAAGAATTCTCCTTAAAGAACTTCGGGATATCCCAAGTTCAGTTGAGCGTCTTCGAGTTGATGTTGTTGCAGTCTCTTCAACACTTTTCCTTACTCTTTCACGGTTTTCATCTGTTCTTACATTCCGAGGTCTCTCCCAGTTCGTGGAAGGTCAGTTACTGCACCCTGTTGCTCAAACCGACGAACTATGCTTCTTATTGCATTGTCACTAGGTGCATTTCTCACTTGGTAATGACGTTTTTTTTTTCGTCGTGGGATGTGGAAAAATCTGTTCATCAGATCCCTTAGCAAGACGTCTTGATTAGGGTATGTGGGGTTGGGGGTCCCGACCCACTAAAAAACCACATCCTATTTCCTGGCAATACCCGACACGGAAACCGTTTGCACATTACTTCATGCCGGTGCCTCAGTCCTCCTGAATAGGATTCACCTGCTTGTCTCCATTCGTTCAATTATTGCCCTTGCCTCACACTTTCATTCTTCTTATGACGGAGAACCGCCTGTACAAAGTTTGCAGCTATTGACCAATTATTTTCATTTAGGAGTATCTTTTGAACTATGGTTTCTGGAGTGACCTCACCCAGTGATGCTATTAATTCCTGGCGCAGCACTCCCCATTTAGCACAGAAGAAGAAGGTATGCTCTACATCGTCGTTTTCCCCCGAGCTACAGTGCGGTAATGACGTCTATATGCTCTTTGAGTTGAAATAATTGACTCACGATTTTGATAGAATAATTTGACAATTTCCGTTCTTTCTGGAATGCTGTACTTTTCCATGATTAATTTCTAATGATTCTAATATAATATTATCTGAAAAAAAAATTAATAATAACTATATTTAGCAAATTGACAGTATATTAAAAACCCGAAGTGACTTTTGGCCCACCCTGTACTTTATTATTATATCATTAGTTGTGCAATCCGTAATTGTGTGGTATTTACTAATTCTGAGGTAAAATGGATAAACCAACAAAAGTCTCCACACAAATGAAGTTTATTCAACGCGTTTCGAACACTTTGTGTTCATCATCAGGAAGACACTATAATACAAATTATATCTAATTAGTTACAAAAATTAGAGTGAAATAATAAAATTAAATTATGAGAATTAAAGACATACCCAAGGATGTGGTACTGACGGGTTGGTCCAGTGAAAACAACTAGTAGGAAATAGATCCGTTGCGAAAGAGTGGGGATAGGCATTTAGGAGATAAGGGACAAAGGCTTCGGGTATGCTTGAAAACCTTCTGAAAGCCTTCTGTATTTCAGTTAAAGGTTTTCAAGCATAACCGAAGCCTTTGTCACCTTATCTCCTAAATGCCTATCCCCACTCTTTCGCAACGGATCTGTTTCCTACTAGTTGTTTTCACTGGACCAACCCGTCAGTACCACATCCTTGGGTATGTCTTTAATTCTCATAATTTAATTTTATTATTTCACTCTAATTTTTGTAACTAATTAGATATAATTTGTATTATAGTGTCTTCCTGATGATGAACACAAAGTGTTCGAAACGCGTTGAATAAAATTCATTTGTATGGAGACTTTTGTTGATTTATCCATTTTACCTCAGAATGACTTTATTATTATGCTATTAATCTTTGTTTTGTTTTTTTTTCTTTCTTTTAGTTCCAAGTGAAAATAAAAAAGACGTCAGATCGATAGAACAGACTCTAGCTGATATTAAAAGAAAGAAAATGAAACTCAGTGATGGCAATCATCAGAATAAATCATGATATTAGGAAACAATGGCAAAAATTTGGTGAAAATAACAACAACAGTTACAAAAAAAAAAACAAAAAAACTATTGTCATCTATACTTCTTCCTTCCCTGTAGAATGTAAATAGCCTTGAAAGACTGCTATAAGTGTAATTATTTTCTAAATAAATAAATTAAAAAAAAAAATTTAAACATTATTGTGTGACTATGAACGAACAAATGTTGAACAAAAAAAGTAATACATTTTAAGTGAAAAGAAAAAAAATTGTTTTAATTAGCCATTTTTTTTGTATTAATGGTAAAAAAGATATGTGTTTTTTCTTCTAATGTAGTGCAATCAGTTGTTATGTGGTATTTACTCATTTTAGGTTAGGTTGCAGTGGCAGTTCCACAAGGGAACACACGTAGGCCAAGTATTGGCCCTTTGTGATACCACACAATGAAGATTGATTCTACAGTGGGAGTCCTAAATTTTGCCTAACTCAAATGTATTTAGAGTAGGGATCTTTAACGAGTACCTGACATCGTACAGGCTCGGGGACCGACGGTTTAACGTCCTTCTCCGAGGGACGACGTGCTCAGATTTATTCACCTCCCGCGTGAATAAATCGAGGGCCAGGTGAGGGTTGAACCCCGGTCCTATCAGTTCAGAGGTGAGCACGTAACCACTGAGCTAGCCTGGTCCCTAATGTGTTAATGGTAAAAGAAATATGTTTTTTTCTTCTAACGTAGTGCAATCAGTTATTATGTGGTATTTACTCATTTTAGGGTAAAGAGATAATGAAATGGTCTCTACATATAGAAATTTAATAGTATAAACAACGCGTTTCGAACACATAGTGTTCTTCCTCAGGCATTAACTAAAAAATACAATGTCATCAGAGAGTTATCTGTAGTACAAAGTAAATGGTACAATATAAAATAAGGAAGAAACTACATATGCAAGGGTGAGTGTCTGTGGTACAACTGACTGGGAATAGATGGACGTGGGTGAAGGTATGGTATTTACTCAGTAAATAGGTATGCTGCAACATAAACAGATTTTTAAGCCCTGAAGATGACATAAATATATGTCGAAACGTCGGCAAAAGGACTAGTTTAAAATCATTGGACCTCAACCCTCAAAAAATTACATCATATATATACACAATGTTCACACCACAATAAGAAATGAGGAAAACAAGACAAAGATCTTTCAACCGTAACCCTGGTCTTCATCAGAGTCAGTTGGGTTTTTGACTCTGACGAAGAAAGCTTGTTATGTTTGTAAGATCTTGGTCTTTTTTCGCCATTCTTGTTGTGATTGGAACATTGATTGTTGTTTCACGTGTTTATTGTGAAATTTCCTTATATACATATACGTATTACGTATATATTGTTAAATAACGCCCCATATTTGACTTGTATTTGTTCCCTGCATAATTTATACAATTTCCTAAATTATTTACTCATTTCTTCGTCAAGAATATAAAACTTATCTATCACCTATATTACTGTCCACATCTTTCGAAAGTACCACATTCATTATCAAGACAATAATGTCACTGTTTTTTTTATAAATTGTCAATTTTTTGACAAAATGGTATTGTCCTTTAATAAGTTGTTAGCATCAAAAAGAAAAAAAATGAGAACATAAAATCTACAATAAAGTCCATTTAGGTTTGTATATTATTTTTAAAAATTTATGTCAATTCATCCCCCCCTGTAATGCTCTCTTTTTAGGTATAATTTAATTTTGATCCTTAAAACGATAGGATAGGGTTTATATCCACCTTACAAGCTTTCAGATTGAATCATAAGTCAACATTTTTACTTGTAATGAAAAGAAAAAAAATATGTCTAGTTGTTTTAAAAATGTGAGTTTTTTTTAAGTTAGTACTTTTTTTGCTTCCATAATAATGCTAAAATTTCAAGACTTTAAAGTTAGTTCTTTAGGTGGAGCAAGTGTCTAAAAAAACATATTTTGGCAAAAAAAAGTAACTTTCTCATCAGGTTTAATTGCTTTTAAACAATAAGGTTCATGTAGACCAGTGTTTCCCAAAGTGGGTGGTGGTTTCCCCGGGGGGGCGGTGCTTTGATATCCGGGGGGGGGGGGGAGGGCGGTAATGCAAAAAAGGAGCGGGGATTTTCTTTCCATAAATTGAAAATGTTCATGAAATATAATTTCTAAATTTAAGTGAAAACACAACATGTAAACTTCTAGGAAACAGTTTCTTAAAATTATTTGTTTTGATAATTCATTTTTATGTTAAAAGTATATTCTCACCTAAGTTTCTTTTAAATCATTAGTTTTGCAATCCGTAATAGTGTGGTATTTACTCATTCTGAGGTAAAATGGATAAACCAACAAAAGTCTCCACACAAATGAAGTTTTATTCAACGCGTTTCGAACACTTTGTGTTCATCATCAGGAAGACACTATAATACAAATTATATCTAATTAGTTACTCTAATTTTTGTAACTAATTAGATATAATTTGTATTATAGTGTCTTCCTGATGATGAACACAAAGTGTTCGAAATGCGTTGAATAAAACTTCATTTGTGTGGAGACTTTTGTTGGTTTATCCATTTTACCTCACAATAAGTTTCTTTTATTGTGTATTAATTCTTTTGCATAATTATACTATGATACAATACATCTATTGGATTCTATTAGGTATTATTTTTATTTAATTATTAAAATGTTACTCATTTGGTTATTTAGTCTAGGAATCTGATTATTATTCAAGTGTGTTGAGTTATAGGTTTATGGACCCAAGGGGGCGGTCACTCAAAAAAGTTTGGGAAGCACTGATGTAGACTATGTGACCCTTTTTTTATGTAAAATATGAATTTGATTTATCAAAGATTGTGGTTTGTAGTGTGTGCATAAACTTTTTGATATATCCACCCACTTACAAAAAAAAAAACTTCATAAAAATACTTTGGAGTTCTTAAAACATGCAATTCCGTTAAAATTTCGTGATTGATTTTTTTCACGATGACTATACTTTACTTATAGTAAAGTAATGACATCAGCCTTTAATTCCTTCCATCACTGATTAATATACAGGGTGGCCAATCAAATGATTTTGATTATTTCGTCATTGTGCAAAGGCAAAATCGCTCTAAGTGCAGTAAAGCTAATCAGCTACTTAATAAGTTCCGTGGTTTCTTTTTTATGATTATTATTATTCGAGGGTGACTATAGCAATGCGTTTAAAAAAAAAAAAAACTATTGTACTTTCCTCCTTCTATACTAATGTACCCCAGCAGTTAGCTTCAAAGGCTGCAAGAAACTCAGCACTTTTGCTTGGTTCCAGCGGTAAATGTTTTTCTATGGTTTTGTTGAGTGTCCCTTCTATACTAATGTACCCCAGCAGTTAGCTTCAAAGGCTGCAAGAAACTCAGCACTTTTGCTTGGTTCCAGCGGTAAATGTTTTTCTATGGTTTTGTTGAGTGTCCCGAAGCACCTACCTCTGTGCAGCAAAGTTGCCTTACAGTCAGTCAGCAAGTGTAACGGTGTTTCTTCCTCTTCTTTTGCAGAATCTGCACAAACCATCATTGATAATGTCCATTCAGGTTCCCTATGTTTCGGGAGAAAGTACTTCCTTTCTCCTTCTTCGGGTCTTTAGATGCACTTGAGGGAGGTTGGCTCCCACTAGTTAGCGCTTTTGGACCCTCTGCGCTGCCGGAGGATGGTCTCCAGACTTCCTTCTCCTTACAGGGGAAAATCCCTGAAGCTCTATTGGTGGTATTTTGTCCGCTCCAGCAGATCACCGCATACCGGAGTAAGGCTATTTACTCAAGGGGGTCGCCTGGTGCCCTTGAGGCTCCGTTCATAATACAGAAACCCCTGTATCATCCATCCTTCGGCACGGATCACATAACACTTTAAATTGGTGCTGGGATTAAAGGAGGGGATTTGGGGATTAGGAATGATGTGAATGAAGGTGGTCAGGCACAGCCCCTGATCACCTTCTCCACCTCTTTCGTTTGTCTCTGGATATAGCACGTTAACAGGGGTAGCCTCGTGACGTCCGAAGGTCGGAGTTGAATGCTAAAGGCTATTAAAGGCACATAATCACACCATTACCAACCCCAGTTGCCTGTTACTCTCTATTCAAATTTGTTTTTCTTTTAAAATTGACAAAGGTATAAAAATGAATGTTGGGGAACTGGAACGGTAAATAAGGAAAACAATCACTTTCATATGAAATGAGAAAAGGTTTCTTTTGCGATGAAATATCACATGTGTCCTCATAAATTGCAAGAATCCTGAACATATTTCTAAATACATACATAGGGTTTTGGCCAGGTTAGCTGAGTTATTAATGTGCTCTCCTCCGAACTAGTAAGTTCCGGAGTTCAATACCTGTTCTGGCCCTTGATTTATTCACGCGGAAGGTGAATAAATCTGATCACGTCGTCTCTTGGAAAGGATGATAAGCTGCCAGTCCTGCGCCTGTACAATGTTATGTATTCGTTAAAGATCCCTACTCTATAAATACACTTGAGTTAGACAACCTTTAGGACTCTCAATATAGATTATTTGGTTACAAAGGGCCAATGTTAGGCCTATGTGTGTATTCATTGCGGGACAGCCTTTGTAACCTAACCTAACCTTACTTCATTTGTTTATAATTGAAACATGTTCTTTTCATAGGTAGCTCGTATGCAGAAAATGTCTGAGCAACTCTGGACTACATAATACGCCCTTCAATTTAACTGAATGTTAGACATACAATTCTAGAGATGATAAGAATTGCATTTTCTTAGGTAATATTAAAACACGGGTAAGTTAGTAAACAGGTAATGTTTAAAACAGGGGCAATGAAGTAAAAAATGTTACGTTTAGTTTCGACCTAAATTTTAGAGCTTAGCTCCTTGCTTATTAATTAAAGCCAAATTAGAGGCATTTCATTGTTAATGAAAAAAATGGTAAAATACCTAATTAAAAGAGAATGAAGAATCTAAGGGAAGCTGCTAACTATCCTTTAAAGCGGTTAAAATCCGTTTATCTCTTATTTAAGTAGTTTAAATAATAAACATTTCATTTTCATTGAAAAATTGAAAATGCCTGCTAATTTTAAGCCCTGTTAGCTGTAATTAAAAAAAAACTTTATATTCCACAGTAGTTATTGTCTTATCTTTATAAATAAAATAATGATTTTTTCTGTACATTGCTTAGAACTGACTCATTTCAAGTTATCTTTACGTTTCATACATTGGAGAAACCGAATCCACCCTTAGAGAAATTTCTGTCGGTTTGTCTGTTTGTCCGCAAAACTTTGTCACAGGTAAACTCAGCTACCATAAGACATATAAAGCTGAAACTTTTACAGTAGATTTGAGTAAATCTAACTTAAAATATAGGCTATGAATTGATTGGAAATTCAACGTAGAAGTGAAGTTATGGACGTTTAACGCAAAAATGTTTGTCACAAGTAAACTCAGCCACCATAAGACATAGCGAGCTGAAACATTGACACTGGATTTGTGTGTGCCTAACTTAACATATGGGCTCTAAATAGATTATTAATTCAGTACAGAAGCGAAGTTATGGGGCTTTTAGCTGTATTT
Source organism: Hermatobates lingyangjiaoensis (assembly GCA_026182355.1). Lineage (NCBI taxonomy): Eukaryota > Metazoa > Arthropoda > Insecta > Hemiptera > Hermatobatidae > Hermatobates > Hermatobates lingyangjiaoensis. Next base: position 7,566 of record JAPFBL010001200.1, on the reverse strand, counting down.
TCCTAACTTCACAGACAAGTTTGTTTTGAAAATACACAGGTGTGGCAAGTAGGTATTGTTAGTTGATTTTAATTTCAATTGAGCACATGAATATATTGCGTATTTGACATCATTGAAATGGTGTTTCACAGAGTTAAGGATGTACTATGTATTGAGAATAAATGTTTTGTAAACGAGCAATTCTCAGCCCTTAATATGAACAGGCATGAGAAATCAACAAACAAGTTCTTACGCTATATGAAGCCGAGGAAAGAACTTACCGAGCCACTGTCTGTTTCCATTCAAATGATTGCAAGGTCCCCTCAGAGTCTATTTCGCAATGACGTTAACTAAGTCGCAAAGGTAGACTTTATCTAACGCAGGAATTCAAGTTAGCGAAACCAAGTTTTTCTCACATGGTCAACTGTAGTTTACTTGCTCAATAGTCAGAGGTTTCAACTGATTGTTCTTCCATGAACCTGAAGGACAGACAGCTAATGTAGTGTATACAGAGGCATTTGTTTAACACTGTACTAATAATGGTGTTTTCTACTATTCTATAATTTTTAATTATAGTATTAGTATAATACTATAATTGATTTTTGGAATACCAAGTATAATAGAATTTTTGATTCCGTCAAAGACGGGTACATTTGCTAGTTTTGAATATTTCATAAGCTTGCAACCATGTTAGCGCAGTAGTAAACGTACTTGCCTCTAAACTGGTTGGTCCGGGGTTCGATACTCCATTTATTCACCTGAGAATTGAATATATCTAAGCACGTCGTCCTTGAGAGAGGACTTTAAACCGTCAATCGCAAGCCTGTATGATGTCATCTACTCGTTAAGGATCCCTACTCTAAATAAACTTGAGTTAGGCAAAATTTAGAACTCCCAATGTCGTTAAACCTTCATTTTGTGCTATCACAAAGGGCCCAATGTTCAGCCTGTTTGTGTTCCCTTGTGGGACCTCTGCAACCTATAATGTTACCTACTACTACTAAGTGCAACATTACATGACCAACGACCGACGAAGAGTTCCAAGCACGACAGTGCACGTCGTAATTAGCAGTTCCGGACCAGAGGCCCACTACTGCTAAATTATCATCCTGCTTTTTTTTTTTGTTTTTGGTCAGTAGGCATTTTCAATACTGGGGGCGTTAGTCTGTCAGGGAAAGGAGTCGTATTCGTGGTCGTATGGTCTTGCAGTTTTGCATTATATGAGGTACTATATTATTTATAAGTTATCAGGTCGTCATATTTAGTTCAGGGAGGGAGCTATTAGGAGTCATGGGATTGGGAAGGGTTGTTTGTTGGATTCAGGTCCCGAACAAGGAGATTTGGATGGGTGGACAGTTTTTTGTCTTCATTGTTAGCAAGTCGACTAATGTAGCAATCAATTGATTCCCAACTCAAATCATGCTGAATATCAAAATTTCTAGCATACCATGGCGCTCTAGCTATAAGGCGGGCACATTTATTCTGTACAACTTGGATGCAGCTCTTGTTCGTAATCTTGGATTACATGAATAATATAGCACTAAAAATGATAGCAGTAGTTATGTTTCCACAACATGTTAGACTGCACTAAAACTATGATTTAAAAACGATACTAAAACTATTTTTTGCAATTCATTTATAACAAAATGTTAATATAATTTTATTTTAACATAGTTTTTAAACTTGGAACATCTGTTGACACAAATTTCGAATTTACTAAGCATTATTTTCAGGTTTTCAATAAAGTTTTCCGTTTTTACAATACTTTAGTCTATTCTTTGAGGCCCATTATTAGTTAATAGTGTAACCACATTTTTTTCTGCTCAGGAGATATATTTACAAAAATCCTTTATTCATGAATAGAATCCACCAACAAAATTTTATAGGTCTTGCTTCAGTAATTTGGTTGAACCATGTAAGTCCGTTATTAACATTGTCTCACATAATTTAGTTGAAAATGTAAATGACAATCTGGGCTGAGAGTAGTGAAACCTACAATTAATTCCATTCATCAATTTGTAATTAAAATTATAAATCAATACATATATGTAATCAATGAACAAAGACTCTTGGATGTGTCAACACTGTTAATAAGAAATCAATAGGTAGCAAACCTTAAACGTTGTAACCTTTGAAGTTATTGGAGTTCTATTTAAACTGGAGATTTTGATTTGATGGATACATCTAATCATATGGGTGAGTATGTCTTTGTTAATTTATATTAATGTAATAAACTTTTGTTATAAGTGTGCTTGATTTAAAATAGATGTGAATCAATTAATACAATACGTAAATAATTAATATGTAACTTAATATTTGTTCCAATTTTGTTTTGTAACCCGGTGTTCATTTTGTTTGATTAGTTATATAAATGTCAATTTTTTTGGGTATAGCTAAAACTAAATTTCTAATTGGAAAGCCTTACAATTTAGGGAGTTTTAATTTGGTATATTTAAAAATCCCGCTGTAAATATGATACATTATGGGTATATGATTTATTTTTGGTTACAGTTGTGTAAAAAGAAAATCGTGAAAATTCCTTTATTCTGTAAATTACAATAAATGTTGAAATTCCGGGCTAAAATGGACTGATAATCTATCGTTTAACGCAATTTATTGATTGAATAATTTCTTTCAGAATCTATTTTAAATTGAAAAGTAAGGATACTTTAAATAATTTTTGGAACAGAGGGAGTTTAGGAGCCCCAGAGTTGACAAAATGTTTATAAAACTAATTTGTTTTAATAATTTCAAAATGTAAACATGGATGGATTTTGTTGTAATTGATAATTTCAAGTAAATAATGTCTTTATAGTTAATGGGTCAGTTCCACTGAGGTTAGTAATATTAGAATTAGTAATATTGTCTATGTATTAGATTCAAAGAAGTGTTTGGTCTTCTCGCAAACCAGGAATATAGCAAGAACTAATTAAACTTATATTGATTCAATAAAGTTATATTGAAATAAACATTATTGCAATATAAGTATGAGTTGCCATTTAAGAGAAAGAAATGGCTCCAAAATCCTTAGTGGAAAGTAGGGAAACCTTTATAAACTCTGTAAACTCTGTGGCTCCTAAAGTACACTCTAGCCTAATTTTTATTTGAATTGAATTTAGTTAATTTCAATTAACTGAATTGAAAGTTATATACTAACCATTTATGAAACTGGCACAGTTTTAAGCTAGTCTTTAAACACGGAGTGTGATCGTTTTAGGAGCTCTGTCTCTGAATATTTACCAAATTCTGGTTTAGTCATTATAAGTAAGAATCGATTTTACAGTTGGTTCCCCGTCATGTTTCTTTCTATCAGAAGATTACTGTGGAAGTCTCTTTCGACAAACATAACTCAACATAACCTTACAAAAGTGATTTTTATCTGAAGAAAGTGTTTTAAGATAAAGTTATCTGCTTTGGGTTATCGACATTTTCAAGAAGCAAACTAAATGTGAGTAAAATTATACATTTTATTTCATATTTTATAACCTATTTTTGTTTTGTTTCAAAATCCACAAACGTTTTTGTTCTCATTTGTGTAACTTTAGAGCTGTGTTGATTAAACTTAAGGTTATAGACCGGTTCTTAAAATATTATGAGTTCGGAAACTAAATTGTTTAGTTATATATAGGCTATTAGCAAACGTACCCGTCTTTGACGGAATCAAAAATTCTATTATACTTGGTGTTCAAAAATATCAATTATAGTATTATACTAATACTATAGTATAATATAGTATTATACTAATACTATAATTAGAAATTAAAGAATAGTAGAAAATACCATTATTAGTATAGTGTTAAACAAATGCCTCTGTATACACCACATTAGCTGTCTGTCCTTCAGGTTCATGGAAGAACAAACAGTTGGAACCTCTGACTCTTGAGCAAGTAAACTATAGTTGACCACGTGAGAAAAACTTGGTCTCGCTAACTTGAATTCCTGCGTTAGATAAAGTCTCCCTTTGCAACTTAGTTAACGTCATTGCGAAATAGACTCTGACAGGAGTTTGCAACATTTCAACGGAAAACAGACACTCGGAATCTGGTATGTGTGGTATACAAAGACTCCCCAATAACACCAGTCATTTGTCCGCCTTATGGTATTGATAGAGAAAATCAGAGTCGTGTCCCGTTGCACAGTTTTGGGGACTCATGTTTTAACATGAAATTTGTTATGCTACTAAATTGGATATTGGTGTCCTACTTTAAGTTTTTACTCATGAGAGGCAGTCCAGGAGAAATAAATTCAGAGCAAGAAATTCAATTGATAATGAACTGCTTCTTCATCACTAATAAAATCTCTTTACTGATTGTAAGTTTTTCCTCGGGAGATATAGCGTAAGAACTTGTTTGTTGATTTTTTCTGCCTGTTCATATTAAGAGTGAGAATTGCTCATTTACAAAACTATTTATTCTGAATATATAGTACATCCTCAACTCTGGGAAACACCTTTTCAAAGATGTCAAATACACAATATATTCATACGCTGCAATGAAATTAAAATCAACCAACAATACCTACTTGCCACACCTGTGTATTTTCAAAACAAACTTGTCTGTAAAGTTAGGAAAATACGCTTAAAGCCCTATAACTTCGTTCCTGTACTGAATTATGAATCTATTTAGAGCCCGTATTTTAAGTTAGGCATACAAAAATCCAGTGTCAAAGTTTCAGCTCACCATGTCTTATGGTGGATGAGTTTACTTGTAACAAACGTTTTTGCTTTAAACGTCCATAACTTCACTTCTACGTTGAATTTCCAATCAATTCAGAGCCTATATTTTAAGTTAGACTTACTCAAATCTACTGTAAATGTTTCAGCTTTATATGTCTTATAGTAGCTGAGTTTACTTGTGACAAAGTTTTGCGGACAAACCGACAGAAATTTTTCTAAGGGTGGATTCGGTTTCTCCAATGTATGAAACGTAAAGAAAACTTGAAATGAGTCAGTTCTAAGCAATGTACAGACAAAATCATTATTTTATTTATAAAGATATACATGCGCAAATTACGTTGTCATACATGCACAAGTTACGTGAGTCACGTGACACTTGTGGATTCTGATAGTGGGCTAAATTAATACAGGTCTGAATAGGGGGTTTACGTAATTTTAACAACAGGTTCGCCGAAATCATAATATTTTAAGAACCGGTTCGCACGAACCAGCTGAGTCCCATCACTAGTTATAGACATAATGTAAATTGTTTTGTGTCAATGCAATATTTGAAAGAAATACATATCTATATATATATAAAAAAGAATGTATGTCTGTCTGTACACGATAGATTCAAAAACCATACATCCAATCGCCGTGATAATTTGGGAAATTATTATATATATCCCCGGGAGGTTTATGTAATTTTTTTTTAAATCAGATTTGGGATTGTAGGTGCATCCAAACAAATTATAAAAATAGAAATTTTGTTTTGGAATAATGAATCACCTGCCCTACTGGTCGGATTTGTTTGCATTTTGTTTACAAACTGTTGTACAGTTTTTATTAAACAGCACTATTAAGTGTGAGCGTTGGAAAACAAAAACAAACAACATTTTTATTGTAGAATCTATAGATTATACATTTTTATGTTAATTCTAATGTTCTATTTGTGTTCTATATATATAAAATATAAAGTTTGTCTGTCTGTCCGCTGTAGAAATAAAACTGGAGACATTTAGATTAAAAAAAAAAAATTTGGATCTTATATAACTTTTTTCGGGGGAACTAACAACAGTTAAAACATAAAATGTTACTATTTATTACATAACATCCCCATATGACGTATCCACAAGGGCGGTACAGGATATATTGCACCCTATTATAAGAAAAAAAAATTATTAAAAAAATAGGTTCGTTTTTTGGGATCTACTACCCATAATGAATCTATATATATATATATATATATTTATATATATATATATATAAAGATTTCACATAAAACGTTAAACAACAATCAATGATCAAACCATAATAAGAAATGGGAAAAAAGAAGATAAGATCTTTCAACCGTAACAAGCGGTCTTCGTCAAGAGTTGGGTTTTTGACTCTGACGAAGACCGCTTGTTACGGTTGAAAGATCTTATATATATATATATAACAAACACTTTTTCTTCTTCTCGGAGTTTGGTCAGGGTAAATATATGGAATCACCTTTTTGCCAACGTTTCGTCTTTATTTTAAGACATCCTCAGGGCTATAAACTAACAAAAAAAACAATAAACAATGGACATTTGTCATTTCTACTTTAGAAACTTGTTTCTAAATTTTTTTTGTTACATTTATATATAATACATTTACACTACTTGCTACCCTGTCTCCAATTTTGGGAATATGGTGATAATTTTCTTTTATTTAACATTATTCAGGTAATAAATAATATATATTTAATTTCAGGTCTCTATCTTCACGGGAAATGAGTGAAGAAACAAACAAACTCACGAACTTTATCTAGGTTATTAGAGTTGAAATAAAATTGTTTCCCTTGGAATGGTTGGGTATGTTAGCTAGTTTTAAATAAATATCGTTTACTATGTACTAGTTTTATAATTAATTAATGTTTTATCATTTTTAGATTTGAGTTTGTAATCAGCGGTTATCAACCTGTGCTTACATCGGGTGGGTAAAAGATGAACAAAAAGTGATAAATCCATACAATTGTTGAAGTTTCTTGATATTCAGTTATAACGTACTTAGTACAAGATATCCTAATAAAAAAAAAAAATTCAATTAGGAAGAAGATATATCTAAGGAAGTGATTGAAACAAGAAAAAAAATTGATACAAACCTTAATTAAAGGAAGAAAAGATAAAAATTACTTTCTTATCATAATTGTATATAATGAATTGATCACAAAAGGTTCAGTGATCAGTGATTAGACTGACTCATCTTTCTTTATGTAACAATTGCGTAATTGTAAAAAGTACAATTACAACTACAATTCTACAAGTACAATTCTAAACTATTGGGTTTTGACGAAAACCATTTCTTATTGTGGTTTGATCATTTATGTATATATATATATAAAGTAGATATATAAATTATATTTATATACTTTATTTAAATTTTATAAAATTTAATTTAAATAATATATTTATATATATATATTTATATATATATATATATATATATTTATATCAGTTGGGTTTTTGACTCTGACGAAGACCGCTTGTTACGGTTGAAAGATCTTAGTCTTGTTTTCCCATTTCTTATTGTGGTTTGATATGATATATATATATATTATATATTATTATAATAAATTATTATATATATATATATATATATCATATGTTGATGACGAAGAACAGTTCGAAATATTGAATTCTGAAGTTTTCTTTGTATTGTCTTTTCTGTGTCGTGCTTTGTGTAATTTAAAGTTATATTTATATATTATATATTTAATTATTATATTTATTATATTTAATATATATTAATATATTAATTATTTATATTTTATTTTTTATATTATTATATTATTTATATATATATATTATCAGTCGGTCACGCAGTAACTATCCTGTAGCCATCCATGCGAACTCGCATGGACTCAGTTTCAATGACTGTTTCAGGGTTCAGATCCTGAAACAGATCCG
>JAPFBL010001199.1:0-24566 GCA_026182355.1 Hermatobates lingyangjiaoensis | reverse complement strand
ACGGTTGAGATGGTCAGCGATTGTAGTCGACGCGTTTCGATCACTTTCCGTAATCATCTTCAGGACATCAATCAGGGGGAGGATGTGAGTCTTATAGTGGGTAAAGCTGTTTCTAAAGCAAGTCGAAATTCTTGAGAAGAAGTTTATAGACAGGAACTACTCTGTCGTGTTCAACAAAGCATGCATATCTGAAGGACTGCTACCAAAATATACTAAATATATATATATATATATATATATATATATATATATATATATATAAGAGAGAGAGAGAGAGAGAGAGAGAGAGAGAGATAAAATATAGATATAGATATCTTTTTTGACTCTGACGAAAACCGCTTGTTATGGTTGATGGTTGTTATGGTTTCACATTTTCTTATTGTGGTTTGATCATTGATATATAGATATATCAAGATTTCACATAAACACGTGAAATAACAATCAGTGATCAAACCACAATATAAAATGAAAAAAAATAATAATGGATCTTTCAACCGTAACAAGTGGTCTTTGTCAGTTGGGTTTTGACTCTGACTCTGACTGCTTGTCACGGTTAAATGATCTTAATGTTTTATTTCATTTCTTATTGTAGTTTAGATGTTGTAATATTATATATATATATATATATATATATATATATATATATATATATATAAATAAATTCAAAACGAAGGAAACACACAGAAAGACACAGACATAACTCACATCGATATTTCAACCATCGTCGTCATCAGGAGGTGTGAAGAGTGAAGACCGAAGAATCCCGCAGGAAGACAGGGCAGCGACTCTGTCTTCCCTGATCTTCCCTGAGTCCGCTGCCCTGTCTTCCTGCGGGACTCTTCGCTGTTCACTCTTCACACCTCCTGATGACGACGATGGTCGAAATATCGATGTGAGTTATGTCTGTGTCTTTCTGTGTGTTTCCTTCGTTTTGAATTTATTTTATTTAAAAAAAGTTCACTGGACCGTTTCTTTTAATTGTATATATATATATATATATATATATATATATATATATATATATATATATATATATATTTATATATATTATTATTTTATATATATTATTATATTATATATATATATATATATATATATAAATCTTAAAATATATATTGTAATAATATAATTAAATATATTATATTATGAATCTTGATAAAAGTATTGACCATGAAGTAAAAACAAAAAAAAAATTATCCAAGACACGGTCAGTTCTTCAGGATCAGATATACTCCCAATGCCAACGTTTCGATTTATATTTAAAACCTATTTCAGAGCCTTACAAAATATAAGTAATCTAAAAAAATAATCGTTCAATCGTTGAAATCGTTCAAAAACATACAGAAATAGAACAAAAAAGTGCAATACGAAAATACAATAGAAATTTATTATTGTATTGTTGTATTTTTGCTCATTATTGTATGTTTTTGTTTTTGAATTATTTTATTTTTTATTATATTTATATCAGTGTTTTGTAGGCCTATGAAAACTGGAAGTTTCGAATTATTGGTATATTGGAATGAAAACAAAAGAATAATTCCATATGGAAATGAAAACTGGAGTTCGGAATCAATGGTATATTGGAAAGAGAATTTGATAGTATATCATGTATTGGAATGAAAAACAATAGAATCATTAGCATATGGGAGTGGAAACTGGAGATGTCGAACAATGGTATATTGGAATGATAACTTAATATTATATCACATACTGGAGGTGTCGAATCAATGGAATCAAAATTTGATTTTGTATACCATATATTCGGATCAAAACTTGACAGTATACCATATTGAAATGAATACCTGATAGTATACCGCATATTGGAACGAAAACTGGAGGTTTCGAATCAGTGGTATGCTGGAATTATAACTTCAATATATCACTCAAATGAATATTGACAACATATGGACTGAAAACTGAAGGTTTTAAATCAATGGTATAAAGGAATGAAACTTTTTGAATGAATGGTATATTGGAATGACAACTTTATGGTAAGTCATATATTAAAATGAATATTGAAAAAAGATGGTATATTAGATTGATAACTGGAAGTTTCGAATCAATGGTATATAGGAATGAAAACTGGAGGTTTCGAATTAATGGTATATTGGAATGAAACGTTGAAAGCTTATCACATATTGAAATAAATACTTGACAATAGATCACATATTGGAGCAAAAACTGGAATCAGTGGTATGCTGGAATTATAACTTCAATATATCACTCAAATAAATATTGACAACATATGGAGTGAAAACTGGAGGTTTTAAATCAATGGTATAAAGGAAAGAAACTTTTTGAATGAATGGTATATTGGAATGATAACTTTATGGTACGTCATATATTGAAATAAATATTGACAAAAGATGGAATATTGGATTGATAACTGGAAGTTTCGAATCAATGGTATATCGGAATGAAAACTGGAGGTATCGAATTAATGGTATATTGGAATAGAACCTTGAAAGTATATGACATATTGGAATGAATATTGACAATAGATCGCATATTAGACTAAAAACTATAGGTTTTGAATCAATGGTATATCGGAATGAAAACTGGAGGTATCGAATGAATTATATATTGGAATAGAACCTTGAAAATTATATGACATATTGGAATGAATATTGACAATAGATCTCATAAAAGACTAAAAACTATAGGTTTTGAATCAATGGTATATCGGAATGAAAACTGGAGGTATCGAATGAATGGTATACTGGAATAAAACCTCGAAAGTATATGACATATTGGAATGAATATTGACAATAGATCTCATAAAAGACTAAAAACTATAGGTTTTGAATCAATGGTATATCGGAATGAAAACTGGAGGTATCGAATGAATAGTATACTGGAATAAAACCTCGAAAGTATATGACATATTGGCATAAATATTTACAATAGATCGCATAATAGACTAAAAACTATAGGTTTTTTAATCAATGGTATATCGGAATGAAAACTGGAGGTTTCGAATTAATGGTATATTGGAATAGAACCTTGAAAGTATATGACATATTGGAATAAATATTGACAATAGATCTCATAAAAGACTAAAAACTATAGGTTTTGAATCAATGGTATATTGAAATGAAACCTTGAGAATAAATTAATAGATAGTATATTGGTATAAAAACTTGATAGTTTATTACATACTCAAATAATACAGAAGGTTATATATTATAATGAAAACCTAATTGTAGGTGACATATTGAAACGAAAAATGTTAAGTTGACCATCTAATGAATGTAACATGCTTCTAAACAACATATTGCTATGCATACATGACAGTTTATCAGAATTAAATTGAATATGACAGCTCGTATTATCTAAAAAGCATCGAATTGAATTCGATTCAACTTTCAACTGTTTGTATTGTTTAGAAATTACATTCATATCACGAGACATTGTTAATAATTGTTATACATACAACTGCAGAGTAAAACTTATTTGTATTTGTTACGGTAAATGTCAACAAAATTATTTTTGTTTGTTTGAACAAATAGTTATGATTGATATAAAGTTGAAATACCTGCTTTGTTGTCTTTATGTTGACTAGTTAGAATTGTATCCACAATATATATATATATATATATATGTTTAGTATTATTGGAAATGAATCCGATATACAATCGAAGGAAGCTTAATAGAAAGCGACGAGTTAATACGAAGTAAAAAAAAAAACAGCGTACAGTTTTTGTTTCTGTTATTATATTACAGACACAATTATCAAAGTGAAACGTTATTTTTCAGACTGATACTACACTACAGGTGAGAGTCTGTTATTCGGTGTGGGATGTGTTGAGGGGGGAGGAGGAGGGGAGGGGGAGAAAGGAAGAGGTTTGATTGGTCGAGAAATAAAGTGGGAGGAGTTTTATTGTCTGGAAATCCTCTTGCTTTTTTGTCTGCTTCAAGATCAACAAGCTTTTGAAAACACATTCACCTTTCTGTTTTAATAAAACACTACAATTAACAATTTTCTGTTAAATTACTTGGATTATTTACGAAAAAAAAAAACCAATAATGTTTTAATTTAACTATATATAACTATTTCAGTTATAAGATGAACAACGAAGGACCTTTCACCTGTTGCCTGGTTCAATTGAGGCCAATAAAGGATCTTCGATTTAAAGGAAAAAAAAAATCTATAATTTTTTTTTTATCATCTTTATTTACAAATATACAACTACGCATATTATGCATAACAGGCATATGTAGTACAGTGGAACCTCTACATACAAGCTACTCTACTTACGAGAAACTCGAGATACGAGAGATCTTTCGAGCAAAAATCTTGCTCTACATACGAGAGAAAATCCAAGTTACGAGAATTTCCAGATGGTTCCGCTAGGTGGCCAAGTTACGAGAATTTCCAGATGCTCCAAAAAGAAAACGAAGAAAAGTAAAGACTGATACAGTAATGTTATACAAGCAAAAAAACGCAGAAAAAAGTGCATAAATAAATTAGTGCCGTAAAAAAATTTAGTTTTTCATAAAGTTAACTTTAATTTTAAGTGGAAGTGCTCATAATAAATGCTCATAATAAACTCGCATTTTATTTCGTTAATATCATCTTATTTATCTTATTACTGTATTTTTATGTTCAGTCACTATTTGAATGTGTTTTTAGTAATCAGGAAGATGTGTTCATAGTTATTTAGGGTTAACTTGAATGATTTTGGGAGGCCGGGAACAAATTAATTGGTTTTCAGTTATTTCTTATGGGAAAAATTCGCTCTAGATACGAGAAATTCTAGATAAGAGCACGATCCGGGAACGAATTAATCTCGTATGTAGAGGTTCCACTGTAATAGATTACACAATGACATCGATGCACATGAGCAAAGAATGAAACCCACTGGTTCAACTTTTCACTTTTTTTTTTGTTTTTTTTTAAAGTATATTATTGTAATAGTAGATCCCTGGGCCATTTTCTCTTGAGTCGTCTTGGTGGGTTCTGGGAAGGTGAGGAGGAAGCAAGGATTCGTACAAATGGATTTGGGTGAGAGGAAAGGTTGTTGTGAAATGACTTACAACGATCAGAGGCAACGTTTTGGATTAGTGGAATTTGTAGGTCTTTATGAAGGGTGTAGTTTTTGACGTAATACGGAGCATTTGTGATAGTGCATCTATAAGAAAAAAAAAATAATATCAAACTTGTTGACAACTTGAAGAATTAGCTTTAAATAAGTATCTGTATTGTAATATAGAAGGAAGGAGTCCCTTCCTCATACGGGTATACTTGACCCAACAATAACCTTTCCTAGTTCTGTACAATACTGTATACGGTACTACCATTCTATGCTACCACCCTTCGATTTTCTACTATAGTATTTTACCACGCTTCGATTTTCTACTATAGTATTTTACCAACTTTCGATTTTCTACTATAGTATGCTACCAACCTTCGATTTTATACTATAGTATGCTACCAACCTTCGATTTTCTACTATAGTATGCTACCACCCTTCGATTTTCTACTATAGTATGCTACCACTCTTCGATTTTCTACTATAGTATGCTACCAACCTTAGATTTTCTACCATAGTATGATACCGATATTTGATTTTCTACTATAGTATGCTACCACCCTTCGATTTTCTACTATAGTATTCTACCACCCTTCGATTTTCTACTATAGTATGCTACCAACCTTAGATTTTTTACCATAGTATGATACCAATATTCGATTTTATACTATAGTATGCTACCAACCTTTGATTGTCTACCATAGTATGATACCAATATTCGATTTTCTACTATAGTATGCTACCAACCTTCGATTTTCTACTACAGTATGCTACCATCCTTCGATTTTCTACTATAGTATGCTACCATCCTTCGATTTTCTACTATAGTATGCTAACAACCTTCGATTTTATACTATAGTATGCTACCATCCTTCGATTTTCTACTATAGTATGCTACCACCCTTCGATTTTCTACCATAGTATGATACCAATATTCAATTTATCTACTATAGTATGCTACCACCCTTCGATTTTCTACCATAGTATGATACCAATATTCGATTTTCTACTATAGTATGCTACCAGCCTTCGATTTTCTACCATAGTATGATACCAATATTCAATTTTCTACTATAGTATGCTATCAACCTTCGAATTTTTACTATATATGTTACATAACTTCGTTTTTCTGCTATAGTATGCTACCTAATTAGATTTTCTACTATAGTATGCTAACTAATTAGATTTACTACTACAATATGCTCTTAACTACGATTTTCTACTATAGTATATTACCTAATTCGATTTTCTACTAGTGTATGCTACTTAATTCGGTTTACTACTATAGCAAGCAACTTACTAAAGTATGTTACCTATTTCGTTTTTCTAATATATTATGCTACCTAGTCAGTATTATACTATAGTATGCAACTACCCTCGATTTATTCACAGAAGCACGCACAAACGCTCTTACACACAAACACGCGCACCCACAAAAACGGACAGACACAATCGCGCGCAACACACAAACACACGCACACGTTCAAACAGGCACACTGTGAATTACGCACACGCACGGACACAAACACGCGTGTGTTTATATTATCGCGTGTTTGTGTTTGTGCAAGTTTTGTGTGTGGGCGCCTTTGTGTCTGCGTGTGTTTCTGTTTGTATGTGCCGTGTTTGTGTGTTGTGTGTGTGTGTGTGTGTGTGTGTGTGTGTTTGTGTATGCGCATATTTGTGTGTAAGTGTGATTGTGTGCGCTTGTTTGTGTGTCGCCTGTTTGTATGTGAACATATCTGTGTGTTGGCGTATTCGTGTTTTTCCGTGTTTGTGTTTGCGCAAGTATGTGTGTGCACGGCTTTGTGTGTGCGCCTGTTTCTGTTTTGCATGAGTATCTATGTGCGCAAATTTGTGTGTGCATGTGTGTGTTTCAGTAGTGCATATTTGTGTGTGCGCCTGTGATCGTGTGCGCTTGTTTGTGTGTGCTCGTGTTTGTGTCTGCGCGTGTTTGTCTTGTGCCTTGCTCTTGTGTGTGCGCGTGCTTGTGTTTGCGCGATATTGGATGTGCGCCTATCTGCGTGCGCGAGTTTGTGTGTCAAAAACACACACAAAACACATACACACAAACAGACTCACAAACGCACTTACAGACACACACACACACACACACACACACTCACACACACACACACACATACACATACACACACACTCACTCACTCACTCCACTCACTCCACTCACTCCACTCACTCCACTCACCCACTCCACTCACTCACTCCACTCACCCACTCACTCACTCACTCACTCACTCACTCCACTCACTCCACTCACTCACTCCACTCACTCACTCCACTCACCCACTCCACTCACTCACTCCACTCACTCACTCACTCACTCACTCCACTCACTCCACTCACTCCACTCACTCACTCACTCACTCACTCACTCACTCACTCCACTCACTCACTCCACTCACTCACTCACTCACTCACTCACTCCACTCACTCCCCACTCACTACTCCACTCACTCACTCCACTCACCACTCACTCCACTCACTCACCCACTCACTAACTCCACTCACTCACTCCACTCACTCACTCACTCACTCACTCCACTCACCACTCCACTCACCACTCCACTCACCACTCACTCACCACTCACTCACCACTCCACTCACTCACTCCACTCACTCACTCACTCACACCACTCACTCACTCACTCCACTCACTCCACTCACTCACTCCACTCACTCACTCCACTCACTCACTCCACTCACTCACTCCACTCACTCACTCACTCACTCACTCACTCACTCACTCCACTCACTCACTCCACTCACTCACTCACTCACTCCACTCACTCACTCCACTCACTCACTCACTCCATCCATTTCGACTCACATCACTCACTCACTAATCACATACCACATAACACACTCACAAACCACTTACACCACCACACCACCACCACCACTCACCACACACCACCACACATCACACCATACACCACACACTCCACTCACCACTCCACTCACTCCACTCACCCACTCCACTCCATCACTCCACTCACCCACTCCACTCACTCACTCCACTCACCCACTCCACTCACCCACTCCACTCACCCACTCCACTCACTCCATCACTCACTCACTCCACTCACTCCACTCACACTCCACTCACTCACTCCACTCACCCACTCCACTCACTCACTCCACTCACTCACTCCACTCACCCACTCCACTCACTCACTCCACTCACTCACTCCACTCACTCCACTCCACTCACTCACTCCACTCACTCCACTCACTCCACTCACTCCACTCACTCCACTCACTCCACTCACTCACTCCACTCACTCCACTCACTCCACTCACTCCACTCACTCACTCACTCACCACTCCACTCACTCACTCACACTCCACTCACTCACTCCACTCACTCACTCCACTCACTCACTCACTCCACTCACTCACTCCACTCACTCACTCCACTCACTCACTCCACTCACTCACTCCACTCACTCACTCCACTCACTCACTCCACTCACTCACTCCACTCACTCACTCCACTCACTCACTCCACTCACCCACTCCACTCACTCACTCACTCACTCACTCCACTCACTCATCACTCACTCCACTCACTCACTCCACTCACTCCACTCCACTCACTCCACTCACTCACTCCACTCACTCACTCCACTCACTCACTCCACTCACTCACTCACTCACTCCACTCACTCACTCAACTCACTCCACTCACTCCACTCACTCACTCACTCACTCACTCACTCACTCCACTCACTCACTCCACTCAATCACTCACTCACATAATTGTAAATTTGTAATTTACAATTTATATTATTTGTAATTTGTAAACACTTCGCATAATATTTGTAAATTGAAGTACTAAAATTGTCATATTATATATAGTTACATAACAACTGTATATAGTGTAATTGCTAATACTTCATCATTGTCAACATTGTTTATAGCCAAATTATAGTTCTAAGTTATATGGTTGTATAAAACGTATGTATAGAACGTATCACTTGCATGTAATACATAATGTGGAACATGATGAAAAAACACACACACACACACACACATATATACACGCACACATACACACACACACACACACACACACACTCAACCACACACACAAACACTCACACAAACCCACACACACAAACACTCACACAAACCCACACACACAAACACTCACACAATCACACACACAAACACACACACTCGAACATACCCACACACACGCACAAATTCGATAAAATCATCACCACACTGGGCAACAAAAATAAATATTTGTCATGGTGCCTCTAGGATGGGTTAAGTGTTTTTACCTGATTTTAGGGCGCATATTTCAGAAAGTCGGTCGTTGTTTCTCTAATAGGTCCTGTTTTTCTGCTATATCATTCCTTGTGGGAAGGTGATGGCTTCAATAAAGACAGGTAAATCGAAGAAACATTTTTTTACTTTACTATAAGTAAAGTATAGTGATCGTGAAAAAATTCGATCTCGAGATTTTGACGGAATTACATGTTTTGAGGTCCCAGAAGTCGTTTTACGACGTTTTTACGATGATGTCTGTGTGTGTGTGGGTGGGTGGGTGGGTGCGTGTGTTAGCATTGCTTGTTACCACGCTACGGTCCAGAATCTTTGATGGATCAAGTTGATATTTTACACAAAAATGGGCCTCATAGGGAGGAAGATCCCTATTGTTTGGGAAGAATTATGCATGATGGGAAAGTCACTTTTTTTGCCAAAAACCGTTTTTTTTAAAACATTTATTACTCTTAAACTGATAACCCTAGAGTTTTGAAATTTTGACATTATCTTTGAGGTTACAAATGGAACAAACGAAAAATATATTCAGAATTTTAAAACAACGGGAAATATTTTTTTTTCACTAAAATGTAATAATTTTGACTTTTAATTCAATCTCAAACCTTGTGAGAGCAATACAAGCCATACTGTTTGACGGATCAAAATGAAACTATGCCTAAAAATAGAACATTATGTGGAGAATGAGTTGAAATATTTTTTTTTGAAATTACATTCGCTAAAGGGGCGTTACAGTACGATTTCTGTTTTCAGAAAATGTTTTTTTGACGTGAAACGGCTTATTTAAAAATAATGAAAATTTGACCGAAAATGGAACAAAAAATTAGCAGTTCATAAAAAAAAATCATAAAGTTTCAATTACGGGAAAGAGCAATAACATTATAAAAACACTTTGTTTATCCTAAACTAAGAGATCACCTGCTATACTTGTCGAATTTTTTGTATTTTTTTACATTGTTTACATTGACTTAGAAATTTTTTGAGCGAATCCACTGAGATAAAATTGATGTTTCTAATGGAAAAATGAAAATATATTATTGACTTATAAGAGATGTAAGAGGAATAATATTATTACATGTAAAAAATCACCGCCAACGAACATAAATTAATTTCCTCTGTCTTCCATGGTATGATGGATTTGTCTCATAAACTGCTTTAATAAATCTATATATTGCACTCTTGAGCAAAACTTAATAGCAGTTATAGTTTCTTCATCTTTGTGAATTGTAGTATCTTACCATGATATTGAAATGTGAGGAATGGACTCTTTCCTCAAGAAAGAGGATTTATATTTGTTGACGAATATCCAGTTTGTTCACTATTCTAGTCTAATAGTTGATATTTATTATTTTCAAAAATTAGAAACTTCCAGCTATAAAAGCTTTATATTATACTGAATAGCCGATTTTGACTTTGAATGGAGTATGGAAAACTTGATAATTACTATAATTTGTTTTCTCAATATACATTCAAAGCAACCTTATAACAGAGTACAGTAGCATGAAAAAGGGAACACTCGCTCAGAGTAAATTTGAATATACGTTTTTTGACAGATGAAAAGAAAAGCAATTTTTATTGAATAGATTTTTTAGGCATTTCTTATTATTTACATGTTTTGCGCAACTTTGTTTCCAAAAAAAATTAATGTTTTCATTCTCCATTTAATCATATCCCATTTAGATGTTTACGTTATGTTTAAATGAGACGTAATGTTTTATACATTCAAGAAATTTGACATTAAGTTACTTATAGTAAAGTAGAGTGTAGGCCACTCCAGATTTTTTTTAATAATTTTAAGACATATATTCATTAATCACACTAAAATATTTGTAATATGTATACAATACATTTGGATTTCAATGTATATTCCCCTTAAATAAAGTAAAACACATTGATTTGTTTAGGAAACTTCGCTTATGAAAGGATGTACTCACGTTTTTTTTGTACACCAAAAATATGCTACACAAGTAAAAATTTAACGTGTTACGTGTAATGGATTTAAATTATTAGTTGTGCATACTGTAATTGTGTGGTATTTACTCATTCTGAGGTAAAAAGGTTTTCAAGCATACCCGAAGCCTTTTGTCACCTTATCTCCTAAATGCCTATCCCCCACTTTTTCGCAACGGATCTGTTTCCTACTAGTTGTTTTCACTGGACCAACCCGTCAATACCACATCCTTGGATATGTCTTGAATTCTTTTAATTGAATTTTATTATTTCACTCTAATTTTTGTAACTAATTAGATATAACTTGTATTATAGTGTCTTCCTGATGATGAACACAAAGTGTTCGAAACGCGTTGAATAAAACTTCATTTGTGTGGAGACTTTTGTTGGTTTATCCATTTTACCTCAGTAATGGATTTGTACCCCCCCCCCCCATGTTTTGCTGAAATTAAAACTTCCTTCACCTGTATATATTGTTGAGCCATGGTAGCCCAGTAGCTTGCGTGCGCTCCTTTGGACTCTCAGATCCATGTTTCGACACTTCAGTTGTTGGAATAGTAATGTGTAACATGTCGTATTTTCCTACCCCCTACTCTTGCTGTATCCTGCACTTGTTTCTATTTGTGAACCATGGTGACTTTATGACAGCGATATAAAGTACTTATTTATGATTTTTTAAGATTAATTTTTAAAACAACAGAAAATTTTCTTTTTTTTTTTTCAATAAATTGAAAAAAAATTGAGTTTTGATTGAATGTTAAAGATCTTGAGGATACAAAAATCATTTTGTTGTTAACCAGTTTAATATTTTAGTTCACTATATGTATAGTATGGTGATTTGAAAAAAACATATGTTGAGATTTTGATGAAATTACATGTTTTGAGTTCCCAGAAGTTGTTTTATGAAGTTTTTACTTTACTATAAGTAAATTATTGTGATCGTGAAAAAATTCGATCTCGAGATTTTGACGGAATTATATGTCTTGAGGTCTCAGAAGTGGTTTTATGATGTTTTTTCGATGATGTCTGGGTGTGGGTGGGTGGGTGAGTGTGTTAGCATTGCTTGTTACCACGCTACGGTCCAGAATCTTTGATGGATTAAGTTGATATTTTACACAAAAATGAGCCCCATAGTGTAGATGATCCCTATTGTCTGGGAAGAATTATGCATGACGAAAAAAGTCACTTTTTTGCCAAAAACCAGTTTTTTTTTCTCTTAAACTGCTAATTCTAGATTTTTAAAATTTTGGCCTTGTCTTTGAGGTTAGAAATGCAATAAACGAAAAATATATTCAGAATTTTAAAACAACGAAAAATATTTTTTTTTTTCAATAAAATGTAACAATTTTTGACTTACAATTCAATCTAAAAGCTTGTGAGAGCGATACAAGCCATACCGTTTGATGGATCAAAATGAAAAAATGCCTAAAAATATAACATTATGTGGAGAATGAGTTGAAATAATTTTTTTTCAAAATTACATTCGCTAAAGGGGCGTTACAGTACTGTTTCTGTTTTCAGAAAATGTTTTTTTGATGCAAAACGGCGCATTAAAAAAATCATGAAAATTTGACGAAAAATGAAACAAAACATTAGCAATTTATAAAAAAAAATCTGGAGTGGCCTACATTCTACTTTACTATAAGTAACTTAATGTCAAATTTCTTGAGTATATAAAACATAAGGTCTCATTTAAGCATAACGTAAACATCTAAATGGGATATAATTATTAGCCTTTCATTCCTGAGGTAGTACAGATAGTGATTGAAGGACATATCAATTTATAAGCTTATTTTTGTACATCACAAATAATTTATTATTTGCAAATAATTTCATTAGTATAACTACAGCAGTAATAACATTTTTGAAAAACCAAAGTGAACATTTCTTGAAACGATTTATTCTCCTACAAGAGAATGGCTTTCGTTCAAACAGCCAGTGGATTTCTTACATTGTTTACTTAACATCCTTCTACATTGAATATTTAAGTAAAATTTTAAAATTTAAAACAGGAAAATACCCTTTTTTTCTCTGAAAAACATCTTAAACAGCGAAGAAAATGTTATTTTAAGGTGCTTTGTTAATTAAAGATGTACGATAATTACATTTATTAATCTCTAAACGAAAGATTCCAATTATGAATTATCATTTACATTTTTGGTCTTTTATAGAATTATTATACTGGGAATTTTAATCTTTAAAATAATAATAATAATAAGCTTCTTAGTATTTAATAACATCATTTTCCTTCCCCTTTGTCAATTAACATATATACGAATTTTTTCTGAGTGAGTGTTATTATTTTCCTGCACTATATTATTCCTCTTACATCTCATATAAGTCAATAAACAATTTAAATTATTCCTTTATAAATATCAATTTTATCTCAGTGGATTTGCTCAAAAAATTTCTAAGTCAATGTAAACAATGGAAAAAAATATAAAAAATTCGACAAGTATAGCAGGTGATCTCTTAGTCTAGGATAAACAAACAGTTTTTATATCGTTATTGCTCTTTCCCGTAATTGATACTTAATGATTCTTTTTTATAAATTGCTAATTTTTTGTTCCATTTTCGGTCAAATTTTCATTATTTTTTAATGAGCCGTTTCGCGTCAAAAAATCATTTTCTGAAAACAGAAATCGTACTGCAACGCCCCTTTAGCGAATGTAATTTTGAAAAAAAATATTTCATCTCATTCTTCATATAATCCTCTATTTATAGCATAGTTTCATTCTTGTCCGTCAAACAGTATGGCTTGTATCGCTCTCACAAGGTTTTAGATTGAATTATAAGTCAAAATTTTTACATTTTATTAAAAAAAAAATATTTCCTGTAGTTTTAAAATAATGGATATATTTTTCGTTTGTTCCATTTGTAACCTCAAAGATAATGTCAAAATTTCAAAACTCTAGGGTTATCAGTTTAGGAGAAATAAATGTTTTAAAAAAACGGTTTTTGGCAAAAAAAGTGACTTTCCCATCATGCATAATTCTTCCCAAACAATAGGGATCTTCGTCTTTATGAGGCCCACTTTTGTGTAAAATATCAACTTGATCCATCAAAGATTCTGGACCGTAGCGTGGTAACAAGCAATGCTAACACACCCAACCACCCACGCACCCACCCACCCACGCACCCACCCACCCACACACACACAGACATCATCGTAAAAACGTCATAAAACGACTTCTGGTACCTCAAAACATGTAATTCCGTCAAAATCTCGAGATCGAATTTTTTCACGATCACTATACTTGACTTACAGTAAAGTAAAAATCATGAAATTCCAATCATGGTAACGAGCAATATAGCTATAAAAACTGTTTGTTTTAAGTTTTAAAAACATGTCTAGGTGATGATCACCTACTATACTTGTCAAATTTTTAATATTTTTTTTTTTTAGAATGTTTACATTGACTTAGAAATTTTTCGAGTGAATCCACTGAATTAAAATTGATATTTTATAATGGAAATATTTAAATACCTCATTGACATATATGAGATATAAGTCGAATGATATTTTTGCATGAAAAAATTCACTCCGAATAAACATAAATGTTTGTTCCTTTCGTTGGTATGATAGATTTGTCTCACTAAATGCTCTAATCAATCTATATATTGTACTGTTGAATAAAACTGAATATCAGTTGTAAATTATTTTGGTTTGTGAATTATAGTACCATTGAGTAAAATTGAAGTGCGAGGAATGGACTCTTTCTTTAAAGAAAGATGAGTTATGTTTGTTGACAAGTATTCAGAATTTTCACTATTTTAGTCTAGTAGTTCCTATCTATCATTTTTACTTTACTATAAGTAAAGTATAGTGCTGGTGAAAAAATTCGATCTCGCGATTTTGACGGAATTACATGTTTTGAGGTCCCAGAAGTCGTTTTATGACGTTTTTACGATGATGTCTGTGTGTGTGTGGGTGGGTGGGTGCGTGTGTTATCATTGCTTGTTACCACGCTACGGTCCAGAATCTTTGATAGATCAAGTTGATATTTTACACAAAAATGGGCCCCATTTAGACGAAGATCCCTATTGTTTGGGAAGAATTATGCATGATGGGAAAGTCACTTTTTTTGCTAAAAACCGTTTTTTTTAAAACATTTATTTCTCCTAAACTGATAACCCTAGAGTTTTGAAATTTTGACATTATCTTTGAGGTTACAAATGGAACAAACGAAAAATATATCCAGAATTTTAAAACCACAGGAAATATTTTTTTTTTAATAAAATGTAAAAATTTTTACTTTTAATTCAATCTCAAACCTTATGAGAGCGATACAAACCACACTGTTAGACGGATCACAATGAAACTATGCCTAAAAATAGAACATTATATGGAGAATGAGGTGAGATATTTTTTTCTAAAATTACATTCGCTAAAGGGGCGTTACAGTACGATCTGTGTTTTCAGAAAATGTTTTTTTGCCGCTAAACCGCTCGTTAAAAAATAATGAAAATTTGACCAAAAATGGAACAAAAAATTAGCAATCCATAAAAAAAATTCATTAAGTTTCAATTACGGGAAAGAGCAATAACGATATAAAAACTCTTTGTTTACCCTAGACTAAGAGATCACCTGCTATACTTGTCGAATTTTTTGTATTTTTTTACATTGTTTACATTGACTTAGAAATTTTTTGAGCAAATGCACTGAGATAAAATTGATTTTATAAAGGAACAGTTTAAATTATTTATTGACTTATATGAGATGTAAGAGGAAATATTGTGCAGGAAAATGATAACACTCACTCAGAAAAAATTCGTATATATGTTATTTGACAAAGGGGAAGGAAAATGATCTTATTAAATACTAAGAAGCTTATTATTATTATTATTTTAAAGATTAAAATTTCCAGTATGATAATTCTATAAAAGACCAAAAATGTAAATGATAATTCATAATCTGAATCTTTCGTTTAGAGATTAATAAATGTAATTATCCTACATATTTAATTAACAAATCACCTTAAAACAACATTTTCTTCGCAGTTTAAGATGTTTTTCAGAGAAAAAAATGGTATTTTCCTGTTTTAAATTTAAAAATTTTACTTAAATATTCAATGTAGAAGGATGTCAAGTAAACGATGTAAGAAATCTACTGGCTGTTTGAACGAAAGCCATTCTCTTGTAGGAGAATAAATCATTTCAAGAAATGTTCAATTTGGTTTTTCAAAAATGTTATTACTGCTGTAGTCATACTAATGCAATTATTTGCAAATAATAAATTATCTGTGATGTACAAAAATAAGCTGATAAAATGATATGTCCTTCAATCACTATCTGTACTACCTCAGGAATGAAAGGCCAATAATTATATCCCATTTAGATGTTTACGTTATGCTGAAATGGGACGTTATGTTTTATATACTCAAGAAATTTGACATTAAGTTACTTATAGTAAAGTAGAGTGTAGGCCACTCCAGATTTTTTTATTCACTATTATATTTACTTTTTAAGATTTATTAATTATATATTACACTTTTATACTTATTTGATTTTTTAATATATTGTTTTCCTTCTTTTATTTGTTTGTTTGCTTTTATTTTTACCTTTATCCATTCTCTTTCTTGATATTTTGTTTTCTTTTTGTTTAACAGCTTTTGAGTAAAGAAAAACTATTCTTTCAAACTTGATAAATACTTCACAAAAATCATTAGATACATTGAGATATTAGGTTGAGCTTACTTTTGACTATTCTTTGTACTTTGATAATTTTCTCCAAAATAATTTTTAAAATAAAATCCAAAATTAAATTTTATTTTAACATTTATACTTTCATTGATGACTAAGAACAGTACTGAATAATTTACAGAAATAGGTGTAATGCAGCATAATTTGATTCTCATAAATACTGACAGTGATGTAAAACTCAATATCCTGTGAATATAATTAAATAAATTATAATAAAAATGAATTGAGAAATACTTAAACTTCACTTATATTAAAATTGAACACGACTTAAACTTAAATTGGAATATATTTAACTTGCTCAAGGCTGACATTGTTTTTTAATTCATGAAGCTAACTTATAAGCGTAGTAAATACAAAGGAAAACATGAATTTCACTTATTATAAGAAACAAATGCCAATTTCCTAAAAGCTTTTCCAAATATAAATCATTCAGCATAAGACAATTTTAGTTTAATCATGTCAAGGACAATCATATATAAATTACTTAAAAAAAAATCTGGATTGCCTACACTCTAGTTTATTATAAGTAAACATATTATCAAACTCGTTGACAAACTAATATTTTTTGTTTTCTTTTAATGTGACTATTCATTCATCCATATTATCAATTATATATCATATGTTTTACTTATTGCTAGAATAATTTTATTACTAAAAGAAATTTGAAATTATTGATCATTCTTCGTATAATGTCAAGTACAGTTAACATTCATAGAAGTTAAAATAAAGTAAAAGTTTCTAACAGTTGTTCTAAATATATTTTTAAATTCCCACTCAGATTATTAGTATTCCTTAGAGATGAAATTTCAGTTAGAATGAGCTTTGTAAACTAAATTGGACACAGTTGTTCTCACCACCTTTTTACTCTCTGACCATGACCTATTTTTGTCAATTCAAATCCCGTGCAATCTGGGTGCAAAAATTTTTAGCACCCTTTAAAGCTAAATCGATATAAGAGAAGGGTACTTTAATGGCAGTGCAATTGACCTAATGTTATTAATTTCATCATTAACGAATTCAGGCGAACAAACTATTAATGTCCTCAAAAACATATTTCTAAAAACAGGATTTTAATATTTCACCTGTGTTGGAAATGGGAATAGATGACAAAAATAAACTTCCTGATGGTAGGGTTACTACCTTTGATGAAAAAATAAAAAAAAAACTCACACAGACACACACACACCAGACACCATCAAAATACCTTATACAATTTGTTATTATAACATTTTAGAAGTATTTATGCAGTCAAAATAAATTACATACCTTGGGAAACATCGTAAAATTTCAATTTTTGAATTAACATAAGTTAAAAAAAAATGTGTTGCCGTTTACAAAAGCACTAAATATTATACTATTTTAACTCACCGCGTAAATGATGAATCAATGCTATGTTTGAGATGTTCTATAAATTCAGCCAAAATTTTTTGGCCCCTGGGATTCAATTCGGAGTGACAACATTACTATTGTGAACTATATAGTTTAAAATTCCTAAATCGAACCTTTTTTTTTCAATTAAGTCCACGTTTTTGGAAATCAAATCTACTGTGCATCGCTTTGTTAGTATTAAGCGATTTCACGATCCTGTTGAATATCGTTTTCAAGAGGGAAAATAATAAAATACCATCAAAAAACTCTATGTTATTAAAATAGTCATCTATAATAAATATATTAATGAAATTAAATAAATAAATAATTTCCTACATACATCAACAATAGAATAATAACCTTGATAGGATTTCAAGACAGCGATATAAAGTACACATTCATGATTTAATCAGAGAAGGACTAAATAAAAGATATGTTCAAATTTTTAAAACAACAAAAAAGGTTGTTTTTTTCAATAAAATGTAAAAATTCTGACTTTTGATTGAATGCAAAAGCTTCGGGTGAAACAAAAATCATTATGTTGTAAACGAGTTTGATACTTTTTTTACTTATAGTGAAGTTGAGTGTAGACCACTCCAGATTTTTAAAAATGTCAAGCTTCCAGATAAAAGTTTTAAATTATACTGAATAGCTGGCATCAACTTTGATTAGAGTATGTAAAATTGACTAATTGCTAATGTATTTTTTTTCAATATACTCGTACATTCACAGCAACCATATAGCACAGTACAATAGTTAATGGGTTAGTTCCACTGAGGTTAGTAATATTAGAATTAGTAATAATACATTCCGTCATACCTCGTAAAGTCTCTGAAAAGCTCGACCGGTTTCGGGTCCGCCTGGATCCCATCTTCAAGAGCACCTAACTGACTGTGAATGTTGTTTTCCTATAACCTACCTATATATAGCATCTACATTGTGTAATCAGTGTTGTGTGTGTAGTTAATTTTTTTTCCTATTTCTTTAATTGAAAAAGGAAAAAACATAGCAATTAAAGAAATAGGAAAAAAAAATTAACTACACACACAACACTGATTACACAATGTAGATGCTATATATAGGTAGGTTATAGGAAAACAACATTCACAGTCAGTTAGGTGCTCTTGAAGATGGGATCCAGACGGACCCGAAACCGGTCGAGCTTTTCAGAGACTTTACGAGGTATGACGGAATGTATTATTACTAATTCTAAGAGTACAATAGGCAGGAAAAATGTAACACTCACTCAGAGTGAATTGGTATATATGATTTTTGATAAATGGAAAGAAAAGTGGTTTTTATTAAATACTAAGAACTCATCAAACTCCCCGCATAGTAATTCTATAAAAGACCAAAAATATAAAACATCATTCAAAATTGAAAACATCTTTGAAGGAAAATAAATGAAATTATCGGACATCTTAAATTAAATATTATCTTAAAACGACATTTTTTCTTAGATGTTTCTGACATTTGTCAGACAAAATAGGAATATTTTCAAGTTTTAAATAGGAAAATTTTAAATATTGAATGCAGAAGTAGGTCAGCTTATACTAATGATATTATATAAAAAGATTTCACATAAACACGTGAAATAACAATCAATGATCAAACCACAATAAGAAATGGGAAAACAAGACTAACATCTTTCAACCGTAACACGCAAAGAGTCAAGCAAGAGTTTTGACAGAGTCAAAAACTGCATCTAGTGTTTAGTTGGGTTTTTGACTCTGACGAAGACCGCTTGTTACGGTTGAACGATCTTAGTCTTGTTTTTCCATTTCTTATTGTGGTTTGATCATTAATGATATTATATGCAACAGTGGTGTGATATTCAAAAATAAGCATATATATTGATAAGTGAATCAATCATTATCAGTACTACCTCAGGAATGAAAGACTAATAAACATCTCCCACTTAGACTATTATATTATACTATATCTAAATGTAACATTATTTATGTTACACCCAATAGTATGATATTATGTTTACCTACAGTAAAATTGAGTGTATGCCTCAACAGATATATTATATTATCTTTTTAAAACTAAAATAAAAAAAAATATTTTTGTAAATAAATTTATTTTTTTTTTTAATCATAGAATCTTACAAAAAATATTACATTTAGAATTATCAAATCGCATTTGAATAATATATACATAAATATTAATGACTATATTAAATTACTAAGGTAAAATTGGTTTTATATAAAATGGTAACATTTTGTTTTATATAATAATTTAAAATTGGCAGGATTTTTTTCAAAATGCTTCTCTGATGTGATTTTCCATTTCAAGATGAGATGGCTGAAAAAAGAAAAAGGCATTAAAGTAAATGAGGGATTAGTTTAGCACATTTGTAAAATCACTTATAAAGAATGCATGTAGCAGAAAAGAACTTATTATAGTGTGTATATACTGTGCCTTGCTATTTGAAATCAACGTATATGAGCACTGAATATTTACGAGTAGTCAATTAGTATGAGAACATAATAAACAGGGTAAGCACCTAATGTGTATATCAATATTTATGAGCACTAAATTTGGATGAATACTGTATGTGTATGAGTACTAAGTGTGTATATCAATATTTATGAACACTAAATTTGGGTGAAAACTATATGTGTATGAGCACTAAATTTGGATGAAGACTATATGCATGAGCAATAAATGAGAATGAAGACTATATGTATGAGCACTAAATGTGGATATCAATATTTATGAGCATAAATTTGAATGAATACTATATGTGTATGAGCACTAATGTGTATATCAATATTTATGAGCACTAAATTTGGATGAATACTATATGTGTATGAGCACTAATGTGTATATCAATATTTATGAGCACTAAATTTGGATGAATACTATATGTGTATGAGCACTAATGTGTATATCAATATTTATGAGCACTAAATTTGGATAATACTATATGTGTATGAGCACTAATGTGTATATCAATATTTATGAGCACTAATTTTGGATGAAGACTATATGTATGAGCACTAAATGTGGCTATCAATATTTATGAGCACTAAATTTGGATGAATACTATATGTGTATGAGCATAAATGTGGATATCAATATTTATGAGCACTAAATTTGGATGAAGACTATATGTATGAACACTAAATGTGGATGAAGCCTATATGTATATGAGCAAAAATGTGGATATCAATATTTATGAGCATAAATTTGGATGAAGACTATATGCATGAGCACTAAATTTGGATTAAGACTATATGTATGAGCACTAAATGTGGATATCAGTATTTATGAGCACTAAATGTGAATGAAGACTACATGTGTTAGAGCACTAAATATGGTTTTAATATGCATGACCACTATATGTATACTGAAACAACCTAACACACAATTAAACCTTCGCGCTACGAGAATTTCATGAGATATATGTTGTGTTAATTATTTTAAAAGTTTTGTCTAATACTCAATGATTTGAATTTTTTTTTTTTTTGAAAGAGATATAATTAAAATTATTAAGGCCCTCCTGAAGATGACTACTTTATGGGGGAACAAGGCTTTTTTACCCCGGGGGGGGGGGGGGGGCTCCCGATGTTATCTGCCTTCTGCAGACGACTTATCTTCTGCAAAGCAAGGCTGAGGAGCGGGGGCTCCCGATGATAACTGCTTTCTGAAGACGACTAATCTACGGCGGAGATAAGCTTGGGAGGGGGAGGGGGATCCCGATGTTATCTGCCTTCTGCAGACGACTTATCTTCTGCAAAGCAAGGCTGAGGAGCGGGGGCTCCCGATGATAACTGCTTTCTGAAGACGACTAATCTACAGCGGAGATAAGCTTGGGAGGGGGGGGGGGATCCCGATGTTATCTGCCTTCTGCAGACGACTTATCTTCTGCAAAGCAAGGCTGAGGAGCGGGGGATCCCGATGATAACTGCTTTCTGAAGACGACTAATCTACAGCGGAGATAAGCTTGGGAGGGGGGGGGGCTCCCGATGTTATCTGCCTTCTGCAGACGACTTATCTTCTGCAAAGCAAGGCTGAGGAGCGGGGACTCCCGATGATAACTGCTTTCTGAAGACTACTAATCTACGGCGGAGATAAGCTTGGGAGGGGGGGGGGATCCCGATGATGTCTGCTTGCTACATACGAAATATAACTAATTTCAATACATAAAAGTACAAAAGATAGTTTCAACAGAGTATTAAATAAATTCCTTCACGGCACACTAAAATATTTGTATTCACCACCGGCTCAATTTTTGTTAAGTTTAAAAATTTGAAAACAATTTAATCGAAAGACATTTTATGTATATATTATCTGAGAAACAATATTATTATTATGATTATATACTATATTTATATTATAAAGTATATACATTATATATTATTACATTTACTTGAACACAACAAAATGCTTATATCTCAAAAAAATTGTATTATACTGTAAAAAAAATTATTATACAAAAAAGTGTAATTAATGCATGTAATACAATGTAGAACATGCTGCAATTAAATTTAAAACTAATTACCTTGAATACTAAACCTTGTGATTGGTGATCACATCTCAGGAGTGGAGAGACGAAATCGCATTGAAGAAGGTCTGAAATCACACATCACACTATCATGAGCGAATATTTAAGACTAGATATCAACTTAACGAAACAGCCAAGTCACAAAACAAAACACAGAAAAAATTAAAATAATAATAAAAAAAACCGGAAATTTTATACCAAAATGAGTTTTTAATGTCATAATTGTTTGTTTTTTTTAATTTTTGTGTGTCGTAATGTTTTTAAATGGTTTTTCAACTGTTATATTTGCAAATTAAAAAATAAATTTTGTTTTAAATTTTTCAAAACTTGTTTTTAAAGGAGTTGCAAGTTTATTATGTATGTTTGCGTAGGTATTTAATTAAACAATTTTTGTATGATTTGAATTAAATGTATTTATTTCGAAATATCTTTGAGTTTTCTTCGATGGTGACTGTTATATATATACTAGACTACCCGTGACCCTTTGTGTCACTCAGAAATTATAACAATAGGTATTGAAAATAATTCACTGAACATAATTGACAGGGATAATTTAATTGTTGTTTCTTGTTATTAACGCACGGAAACAGATTCTTATATGACCCAAGCTTTTGATATAGTATTCTTAACATGATTCAAGATATATACAGTAAGTATATTTAGTAAAATATAAATCATTTATTTTATTATATAAATAAATAAAACATCAATTCAACTTATATACACAATCAAATATGTTTAAGAGAAACAAAACTTGTAAATTGAAACGTTTAATTTATTTTCACATCAAAATGTTTTATAAATATTACCTTAGAACAGTGTTTCCCAAAGTGGGCGCTAATGCAAAAAGGAGCGGGGATTCTATTTCCAAAAATTGAAAATGTTCATGCAATATAATTTCTAAATTTAAGTGAAAACACAACATGTAAACTTCTAGGAAACGGTTTGTTAAAATTGTTTTGATAATTCATTTTTATGTTAAAAGTATATTCTCACCTAAGTTAATTTATTGTGTATTAATTCCATTGCATAATTATGGTATGAAACAATCATCTACTGGATTCTAAATAAATATTCGATTAGTAATTATTTTAATTTAATTATTAAAATGTTACTCATTTGGTTATTTAGTCTAGGAATGTGATTATTATTCAAGAGTGTTGAGTTATAGGTTTATGGACCCAAGGGTCACTCGAAAAAGTTTGGGAAACACTGCCTCAGAACATTCGTATTTTATCTGACAGTTGTGTTCAAGTTTGTTTCCAAAATGATTCATTTTTTACCTCTTATTTTTTTTTATTTTGTATTTTATTTCAGCACGTTCCAATGTGTATTACATGCATCATCGTCAAATTGTACGCAATACTTCATTAACATGACATTAACATACGTAATACTTTCATTAACACTACAAAATACTTATTTTACATTCATTCTTAATTCTACAATTAATTATCTTTTTCTTAAATATCTATGCTGTACAAAAATTTTAGAAATTCCTTATAATAAACTTTTTTAATTAATGAGGAAGGCCTAACGGGCCACTCCTCTCCACACACCAAGACCTTACGTATGAGAGCCAGTCTTTGTGGTTCCCTCAAACAGCACTCACATACACCAAGTGTCTAGGAGATTGGGGTGTCTCCGCGTTATATGGGCATGATGGACTAGGAGCTAGTTTCAATCTTCTAAGG
>JAPFBL010001198.1:12500-24447 GCA_026182355.1 Hermatobates lingyangjiaoensis | reverse complement strand
GTCGTACCTAGCACTTTTAGACCTATGACCAACGACCAACGACCAACGAATACATCCGCGCACTATAGTGCACGTCGTACCTAGCAGTTCCAGACCTACGACTAACGACCAATGACCAAAGAATATATCCGCACACTATAGTGCACGTCGTACCTAGTAGTTCCAGACCTACGACCAACGACCAACGAATATATCCGCGCACTAAAGTACACGTCGTACCTAGCAGTTCCAGACCTACGACCAACGACCAATGACCAACGAATATATCCGCGCACTATAGTGCACGTCGTACCTAGCAGTTCCAGACCAACGACCAACGAATATATCCGCGCACTATAGTGCACGTCGTACCTAGCAGTTCCAGACCTACGACCAACGACCAACGAATATATCCGCGCACTATAGTGCACGTCGTACCTAGCAGTTCCAGACCTACTACCAACGAATATAACCGCGCACTATAGTGCACGTCGTACCTAGCAGTTCCAGACCTACTACCAACGAATATATCCGCGCACTATAGTGCACGTCGTACCTAGCAGTTCCAGACCTACGACCAACGACCAACGACCAACCAATATATCCGCGCACTATAGTGCACGTCGTACCTAGTAGTTCCAGACCTACGACCAACGACCAACGACTAACGAAGATATCCGCGCACTAAAGTGCTCGTCGTACCTAGCAGTTCCAAAGCAGAGGCCTTTTACTGCTTGCTACTATAACTTGGAATGTCAGTAATTCATGTCAGATATTAAACAATGAACACTGGAACAGGAAAATCGAGAAACGAATGTGATGTTAAACCGCCTATGAAATAGGTCACACGCGAGCTATACATAGTTACCTGTAATCCAAAAAAAACAAAGACCTTCATGCCCAAAATATAAAGATATGTTGACGGTGACCCATTTAATTGAAAAATGCCCACTATTAGAGCAAGAAAGGATGTCTGCAGGCATACCATCAAAATTAATAATAGCACTAGCCCCTGATAATAAATATTCCAGTGAAGTGACATGATACCTAAAGGAATAAAGCTATACAACAATATATGAGGAACTAGAGAATTGAACAAAACCAGAAAGTGCTAATGTACTAATAGACGATGCACTTATAAACTATAAATAAAAAAAAAACAGTTAATAACATGCATTCACTGTATGTGACATTGCAATGTGATTATTGCAAATCTCCCACTTCACAATGCTTTCAATCAATAAAAATTTAAAAATGAATTCAAATTTTTCACAAATATGATAACTTGGTTTAATCAATTATAATAAAAAAATGCTTATATTATAATAATTTTTTTTTACAATTTTATAATTAAATGCAAAAATGTTAAACACAACAATTAAATAAATTCTTGAAGTAGTATTTAGATCACAATAAATTCTGAATTATTTTTAAATCATTAAATGGCAATAAATTAATTACTTATAAGTTTTTTTTTTTTTTTTGGTGAATTGTGTAATTGATATTAAATGTTAAAATAATGTAATAAATACAGCAAAAATAAATAAACATGTGTTTCTTTCAGCGAATATAAAAATTTATAAAGTTAGTCATTAATTATGAATAGGTATTGAAAATGAGCTCCGTAAGGACTGCACTTACGGGGATGGAGTAGTCGAGTGGCTTACGTACTCGCCTTTGACTGGTAGGTCCGGGGTTCTATACTGACTCTGAAGCTCAGTTTTTTTCCTGAGTTTGTCGTCACTCGAAGAGGACATTTAGTAGTCAGTCTAGAGGCTGTTTCTATTTTTCTTCAACATAGACATACATTTACGAATAGTAATTGTATTTTCTATGCACTACAGTATATATTTCTACACCAGGGATAGGCAACCTTTTTGAGATTCCGTGCCCAATATCAGCCAAGTCTCTGACATAAACTTTTTCAACGTACCAGACATTTTTTTTTTAGAACATATATGGTATCTCTTAAGAACTTTTTAAACGAAAAAATAATAAATTACCTCAGAGCAATAAAAAATGTATAAAAACTGGAGTGGCCTACACTCAACTTTACTATAAGTAACTTAATATCAAATTTCTTGAGTGTATAATACATAACGTCTCATATAAGCATAATGTATACATCTAAATAGGATATGATTATTAGTCTTTCATTCTTGAGGTAGTACAGATAGTGATTGAAGGACATATCAATATATAACCTTATTTTTGTACATCACACAGCTGATGCAAATAACTTCATTAGTATAAGCAGTAATAATATTTTTGAAAAACCAAAGTGAACATATCTTGATACGAAATATTCTCCTACAAGAGAACATGGCTTTTGTTCAAATAGCCAGTGGATTTCTTACATCGTTTACTTGACATCCATCTACATTGAATAGACAAATAAAATAGACAAAATTTATGTAAAGAATGTATTAGAAAAGAATTTCCTAGATAATATGATCCGAATTGATGAGGGGTACAAATTTCTTAAAAATGTCACATCTTCTCCAGCATACTGGGAAACTAAGAAGAAACAATTAATGGCAATGATTAGGCAATTAGGTAAGCCGATATTGTTCTTAACACTTTCTGCTGCTGAATCAAAATGGCATAGTCTCTGACACAAACTTTTTCCACGTTCCAGTCATTTTTTTTTTTTTTTTTTTTTTTTAGAACATATCTAGTATCTCTTAAGAACTTTTTAAACGAAAAAAATAATAAATTACCTCAGTGTAGTAAAATATAGTATAAAAACAATTTTTTAACTTCTTTAAAAAAAAATAAGGTAACTATGGCAACAAGATCAACTTCTTTTTCTTGAGACCTCTTTAGCTTCGTAGAGCTTATACCTTTTCATCACCAGGACGTACATATACTGTCATGGCATGAAAGCTTATACCCCAAGGAAAGTAGTTTTTTTTTTGTCTGTGCTTAGGGTAAGATGTTTTTGTATCTGTGCTAAGGGTACAGGAATCTTTCTATTCCTACATTGCTCGACTTGTCAGTAATGAAGACAAAAAACTGTCCACCCATCCAAATCTCCTTGTTCGGGAACTAAATCCTACACTCAACCCTTCCTAATCCCACGATCCTCAAAGTTTCCTACTTAAACTAAAAATGATGACCACATGACTCCAAAAGTATACAGTATCTCAGAGAATGCAAAGTCTGAAGACCAAACGACCACGAAGACGACATATTCCCTTTACTGACTGACTCCCCCATTCTTGACATTGTTTACTGACATAACAAAAACAGCAGGATGAGAATCTAGCAGTAGTGGGCCTCTGGTCCAGAATTGCTATTTACGACATGCACTGTTGTGCATGGTAATACGAGTATTCGTTGGTCGTTGGGTAACCTGTGCTCTTGTGTGCCAGAGACAAGTCATCAGCATGCCAAGTTTGGCACGCGTGCCAGAGGTTACCCACACCCGTTCTATCCAATTTATTCTTCACTAGAAAACTGTAAACGAGTAGTTTTTTAAAAAAATATCATATGATAAGTAATATACAAAAAAAATATTAGAAATTAAAGAATAGTAGAAAATATTATTAGTCCATAACACACTTATATTACTATACACTTACGATGCAGTCGTTTTCTATTTGTCTTCATCTATATACATTGAATTTCATTCGTCCATTTCGGATGATATTTTTATTCAAAGAGAATAACATAGAATAAGCCTATGCAATAATCGCATGCAAAAAAAATAGTTTATAATAAAAGTATACATAATCGTGTATAATACTAAAATATCATAGGCGAAACAAAAATGAGGAATTATATCGTATATAATAAACTTAAAACATAATGTTATATATAATTTTACAAATCAAAATTTACACCACCTATTAGAAACACAATGTTTTAGCTGTAAAAACATTGTATTTCAATTGTAAAAAAATTAAATTTCATTCGTCCATTTCGGATGATATTTTTATTCAAAGAGAATAACATAGAATAAGCCTATGCAATAATCGTATGAAAAAAAAATCGTTTATAATAAAAGTATACATAATCGTGTATAATACTACAATATCATAGGCGAAACAAAAATGAGGAATTATATCGTATATAATAAACTTAAAACATAATGTTATATATAATTTCACAAATCAAAATTTACATCAGCTATTAGAAACACAATGTTTTACGCTGTAAAAACATTGTATTTCAATTGTATTTCAATTGTAAAAAAATTAAATTTCATTCGTCCATTTCGGATGATATTTTTATCCAAAGAGTATAACATAGAATAAGCCTATACAATAATCGTATGCGAAAAAATCGTTTATAATAAAAGTATACATAATCGTGTATAATACTACAATATCATAGGCGAAACAAAAATGAGGAATTATATCGTATATAAAAACTTATAAATAATTTTATTAAAATTTTTACAAAAAAAATTTACATCACCTATTCCAAACACAATGTTTTACGCTTTAAAAACATTGTATTTCAATTGTAAAAAAAAAATTAAATTCATTCTCCTTTCGGATGATATTTTTAAATAAAGAGATAACAAGAATAAGCCTATCAATAATCGTATGCAAAAAAAATCGTTTATAATAAAAGTATACATAATCGTGTATAATACTACAATATCATAGGCGAAACAAAAATGAGGAATTATATCGTATATAATAAACTTATAACATAATGTTATATATAATTTTACAAATCAAAATTTACATCACCTATTCCAAACACAATGTTTTACGCTTTAAAAACATTGTATTTCAATTGTAAAAAAAATTAAATTTCATTCGTCCATTTCGGATGATATTTTTATTCAAAGAGAATAACATAGAATAAGCCTATGCAATAATCGTATGCAAAAAAAATCGTTTATAATAAAAGTATACATAATCGTGTATAATACTACAATATCATAGGCGAAACAAAAATAAGGAATTATATCGTATATAATAAACTTATAACATAATGTTATATATAATTTTACAAATCAAAATTTACATCACCTATTTCAAAACACAATATTTTACGCTGTAAAAACACAAAAAAACTTAGTTTTACTAAAGATTAATAATTGTAATAAAGTACATGTCATCAAAAGTACAAAATAATTCCATATTAAGGTTACCAAATGCAATTAAAAAAAAAATATTTTTATAATAATATAAAATTAACACTTTCGACCACAATTAGTTGCAAAACTGCACTATTTTAAATGAGAATGTTTAAAAAAAGGGTAAGTTCAGAAGAATACAAACAATAGGGTGATATATTGTATAAAATGTAGAAATAAATACTTGTTGTAGAGTAATTGTTAATTATTTAATTTAATTTAAAAATTGCTTACTTTATTATTTATTAATATTTTTTTTTTATTTGTAGGATAAAAATAGGGGTTCAATACTCATCTGGCCCACGATTTATTCACGCGGGAGGTGAATAAATCTGAGCACGTCGTCCCTCGGAGAAGGACGTTAAACCGTCGGTCCCGAGCCTGTACGCTGTCAGGTATTCGTTAAAGATCCCTACCCTAAATATATTTGAGTTAGGCAAAATTTAGGACTCCCACTGTAGAATCAATCTTCATTGTGTGGTTATCACAAAGGGACAATGCTTGGCCTACGTGTGCTCACTTGTGGGACTGCCACTGCGACCTAACCTAACTTAACCTAGGATAAAAATAAATGAATCAATGCCCTCGTGTTCTTGGGAGATGTGGACATTAATGAGTTGGTTTTCAGGTTTTGGGTGCCAGAAAAGCCTAGATGATTTGTTATTTTTTCATAAGATGAAACTATTTTGGAAGGTCTGGAGTCCTCAAAACTAAATCATATAGGAGGATTTAAACTTCATTTGTCAAAAAGTAAACTATATTGTTTTTATTTTATGGTAAAAACAATATATAGGATATAGGATGATAAACAATACTATATCGGTTATAATATATTATATATATATATATATATATATAAACTAGAATTTAAAAAAGAACACATAGAAAGGAAACCACTGAACTCACTACTATATTTCGATGTCCTCATCTTCAGGAAAAGAAGTGAATCGCTCCAAAGGCTGATAACGACTGACTTGGCGTTCGAACTGAAGCACTCAAACAGTGTAGCCAACTTTCGGAGGAAAGGTAGACAGGGAAGATAAAGAGATAAAAGCCAAATAAAAATTAAAGAATGAAACCATTTAACTAAAATAAAATCAAAAGCTGATAAGAACTTAAAAAAAAAATAAAATAAATAAATAAATAAATAAATAAAAATATATATAAATAAAAATCAACAATTGAGGTTAAGCCCAGGAGACGATCTACCACCCAGAAGACTAATAAGTGCTTCTTCTGAAGCTCTAAGAGTAACTTTCGAATTAGTCTGATCAATCTGCCTCAGGACCTGTACACGGAAACAGTCATTAAAACTGAGTCCGTGAAAACTGGCATGATTAGCAACGGGAAGGTCACTGCGTTTGCAAACGGATGACCGTTATATATATATATATATATATATATGTATATATAAAATATAATATAAAAAATATAATATTATTGATTAAGCTAAAAGATTATTTCTTTGATGTCTCTGGGACAACTCCTCCATGAAATCACTCCCTACCAGAAAAAACTAGTAAGAAAACTAGAGAAAACGAGCAAAAAAGTCGTAAATGCGGAAGCTGCCGTCTACTTTAATAAAATATGTTTACAAGAAAATCTGCTGCCAATATACACTAATATATATATATATATATATATATATATATATATATATATATATATATATATATATATATATACAACTCGGTTTACTACAAACAAACTTTCCCGACGCCTCACTCTTCACCTCACAACAGGAGCCCCTAAAAAACATTCCAGAGAAGTACATAATATCCCCTTGACACGTGAAATGCTTGTAGACGGGACGTCAATCCTAAGAAAAGAAAGAGATGTCCATAGGCTCCATATTTTAGAATCTTTATAAATCAAAGATTTAAAGCCCTCAATTAATGGCCAGACATGCGATATGGGTATATTGCCAAGCATGAAAATTTTTGAAAACAGTTACAAGATGAATAGGGGTGCTAATTGATTGGCCTACGATAGGATGACAAACTGTTTTCTATTTAGTAACTTGTTTGGACCTGCTAACTTTTATTTATATTCTTTAGTTTATTGCAAAATTGTTTAAATATTTTTAAAAAAAAATTTTAAAATTTCCAAATTTTTAAAAATGTTTAAAGACAAAATCCTGACGATGACTATGGAATAGTCGAAAGCTAGTATACAATGGTCTTGTAAGTTATGTTATATTCTTTACATGTGATGTTAGTTTTCAATTGTATTTGAATTGTTGATATCTATTAAAGTGTTTCAAAAAAATGTCTCAATGTCCTTTGGACAACTCATTTGGGAATTGCCACCTTATATTCGTAAGACTGTCAGGAGACTGGAACAGCTTAGTTTGAAAGTCGTTAATGCCGAAGCTGCGCTACATTTCAACTATATATATATATATATTATACAATTAAAAGAAACGGTCCAGCGGACTTTTTTAAATAAAATAAATTCAAAACGAAGGAAACGCACAGTAAGTCACAGACATAACTCACAACGATATTTCGACCATCGTCGTCATCAGGAGGTGTGAAGAGCGACGAGCGAAGAGTCCCATAGTGGTGGTAAGTGGTGGGGTACTGGCTACGGTCTCCGAGTTCACTCGCCGCCCTTTCTTCCTGCGGGACTCGTCGCTCTTCGCTCTTCACACTTCCTGATGACGACGATGGTCGAAATATCGATTTGAGTTATGTCTGTGTCTTTCTGTGTGCTTCCTTCGTTTTGAATTATATATATATATATATATATATATATATAATCGGTTACGTAAGAAAAATTGTTGTGATGCTAGTAATAATATAATTTGGATGAACTAATTAAATATTTCCCACGATTTTTCCTATTTGTTAACTAAATACTCGAATATGCAGTGATGACTTTGCTATAAACATTATTATTGTTTTATAATCAAAATTTAATTTTCTCATACATTGTAAACAATTTTTTCATTATACTTTAAACAGACATTCAATAAAAACCATTCATATTGATATTCACAACACAGAAAATATTAATATCCTATAATAGAAAGATATTTTTTTTTAAAAAAAAAGATTTATTGGAAAATTTAATAAAATGGTAGGAAAAGAAAAATAAT
This sequence comes from Hermatobates lingyangjiaoensis, assembly GCA_026182355.1. Classification (NCBI taxonomy): domain Eukaryota; kingdom Metazoa; phylum Arthropoda; class Insecta; order Hemiptera; family Hermatobatidae; genus Hermatobates; species Hermatobates lingyangjiaoensis. The sequence continues at coordinate 16,273 of JAPFBL010001198.1, read as the reverse complement.
AAACTATTAAAATACAATAATATTTGAATATTTTTAAAAACAATGTTGTTGTACTAAGTAGTTAACTGTGATTAATTTAGTAGAGCGAAATTTGTTTTATTTTCAAATTTAAAAACAAAAAAATTTTTTATTTAAATTTTGGGCTAAATAAAGTTACTGGCATGGAAAATAAATAAATCTATTGTATATCGGATAGACGATGAGGAGCATTTATTTGAAAAAAAAAAAGCATATATTTTGTATTACACATAGAGGAATTTAATATTAGTAATTGACCTCATAGCGTGAAATATTAAAAAAATACAAAAAGTTATTAAATTACTGATATGTTCATGGCCTACGCAATGCACATTCAGGTAAATGATAGAAACATATATATATATATATATATATATATATATATATATATATATATATATATATAATCAAAGCACAATATGAAATCGAAAAAAAAAAGGCTAAGATCTTTCAATCAAAACAAACGGTCTTCGTCAGAGTCAAAAACCCATAATCCACTTTTTGTGGGTGAATGATCTTATTCTTTTTTTCCCATTTCTTATTGTGGTTTTAATACACACATATATATATATATATATACATATAACAAGATTTCACAAAAAAACGTGAAACATAAACACAAACCACATAATGATAAGGGAAAATAGCTAAGATCTTTCAAACGTAACAAGTGGTCTTCGTCAGAGTCAAAAACCCAACTGGTAGGTTTAATGTTCTGTTTTTGATAGTCAGTTGGGTTTTTGACTCTGACAAATACCCCTTGTTACGTTTGAGAAATCTTTCATTTTGTTTTTTGGTCATATTATATATATATATATATATATATATATATATATATATAATATATATATATATATAATATATAAATTAAAAGAAACGGTCCAGCGGACTTTTTTAAAATAAAATAAATTCAAAACGAAGGAAACACACAGAAAGACGCAGACATAACTCACATCGATATTTCGATGTGAGTTATGTCTGTGGCTTTCTGTGTGTTTCCTTCGTTTTGAATTTATGTTATTATATATATATCATTTTGGTATTTAAAATGTTTTTCTATCAATATTGACAGAAAATTATGTCCGTTGGCAACGAAGGTTTTTGAATATTAGACCAAAAACCCTCAATAAATCTCAATATATATATACGAGTTCGAGATTAACAAAGAGCAACACACAAAGTAGGGAAACACACTTACAGACCCTTGGGTTACTTGCCGTTGCGCCTACAACGTGCTTGGTCTCCCATTCTCTTTTCTCCTGAAGACGGATTACCCGAAAATTTGAGTCTGTAAGTGTGTTTCCCTACTTTGTGTGTTGCTCTTTGTTAATCTCGAACTCGTATTGTGTCCAGTTTTGATCGTATTTCGTTTTATCAGTGAAATCAATATATATATATATATATATATATACAACACAATTACAAGAAACGGTCCAGCGGACTTTTTTAATTAAAATAAATCCAAAACGAAGGAAACCCACAGAAAGACACAAACATAACTCACATCGATATTTCGACCATCGTCGTCATCAGGATGTGTGAAGAGCGAAGTGCGAAGAGTCCCGCAGGAAGGCAGAGCAGCGATCCATTCGCCCCTTCTGCTTGTTTTCTCTTCCTCTCACCAACACATCTATATCAATGTCTCCATTCATCCTTCCACGAAACCTACTGCCCTATTAATTATGACCATGCGCTTCCTGGTATTCTTGTCCCTTTTTCTTAATCTGAACTTCTTAACAAGGCGACATTGATGAATCCTTCTAATAGACAGTTCTCGGAGTCTGTTCATAACATATACAACCGCCTTGTACACTCATATGCACGTAATAAATTATCAAGTAGTATTCAAGATATTTGATTTATATCTATACAAAAATTATCATAAAAATATCAGCAACATGAGAAATTTACAACCTGATTAAAATTGGACCATGTAATTGCTATTCATTACAGTTCTGTATTTTCGCACTTTTAGTAAACTTTCAGTATTTGGAACTTGTTAGGATAGAGTCATGAGCACTTAATAGTAAATTTAATCATGAATAATGCAAGCAAAACGCTTGTTGTTTTTAGTTTAAATTCGTGATCGTTAGTCATAGGTTTAATGTTTGTTTGAATAGTGTAAATTCTATTGTCACCAAATTGACTAGTTAAAAGATTAGGAAAACTGAAAAGGAAAGTAGTCAATGCAGAAGCTTCTGCTTATATATATATATATATAAAGATTTCACATAAACACGTGAAATAACAATCAATGATCAAACCACAATAAGAAAATGGGAAAGCAAGACTAAGATCTATCAACCGTAACAAGCGGTCTTCGTCAGAGTCAAAAACCCAACTGACAGAGTCAAAAAACCCTTGAGTTGGGATTTGACTCTGACGAAGACCGCTTGTTACGGTTGGAAGATCTTAGTCTTGCTTTCCCATTTTCTTATTGTGGTTTGATCACAAATATATATAGTTAATACATGAGAGAAAAAACAAATAAAGATACACACAAAAGACTCACAACGATATGTCGACAGTCGTCATCATCGGGTAGAAGTAGTCCCTTTGAGTAGCTAAAGCTAACTGATATATATATATATATATATATATATATATATATATATATATCTTTATAAATAAAATAATGATTTTGTCTGTACATTGCTCAGAACTGACTCATTTCAAGTTTTCTTTACGTTTCATACATTGGAGAAACCGAATCCACCCTTAGAAAAATTTCTGTCGGTTTGTCGGTTTGTCGGTTTGTCCGCAAAACTTTGTCACAGGTAAACTCAGCTACCATAAGACATATAAAGCTGAAACTTTTACAGTAGATTTGTGTAGGTCTAACTTAAAATATAGGCTATGAATTAATTGGAAATTCAACGTAGAAGTGAAGTTATGGACGTTTAACGGAAAAATGTTTGTCACAAGTAAACTCAGCCACCATAAGACATAGCAAGCTGAAACATGGACACTGGATTTGTGTGGGCCTAACTTAAAATATGGGCTCTAACTAGATTATTAATTCAATACAGAAGCGAAGTTATGGGGCTTTTAGCTGTATTTTCCTAACTTCACAGACAAGTTTGTTTTGAAAATACACAGGTGTGGCAAGTAGGTATTGTTAGTTGATTTTAATTTCAATTGAGCATATGAATATATTGCGTATTTGACATGATTGAAATGGTGTTTCACAGAGTTAAGGATGTACTATCTATTGAGAATAAATCTTTTGTAAACGAGCAATTCTCAGCCTTTAATATGAACAGGCATGAGAAATCAACAAACAAGTTCTTACGCTATATGAAACCGAGGAAAGAACTTACAAGTCAGTAAAGAAATTGGATTAGTGATGAAGAAGCAGTTCATTATCTAATTGAATTTATTGACTCTGAATTTATTTCTCCTGGACTGCCTGCTCATTAGTAAAAACTTAAAGTAGGAGAACCAATCATACTGCAATTTAGTAGCAGTAACAAATTTCATGTTACGAAACATGAGTGCCCCAAAACTGTGCAACGGGACACGACTCTGAGTTCGTGCTCTACACAGGTATGCCATAGAGGCGGACATAATGACTGGATGTGGTATTGGGGAGTCTGTGTGTATACCACACATACCATTGATTCCGAGCCACTGTCTGTTTACGTTGAAATTATTGCAAAGTCCGGACAGAGTCTATTTCGCAATGACGTTAACTAAGTCGCAAAGGGAGACTTTATCTAACGCAGGAATTCAAGTTAGCAAAACCAAGTTTTTCT
>JAPFBL010001198.1:0-10000 GCA_026182355.1 Hermatobates lingyangjiaoensis | reverse complement strand
TGTAGAGGCGGTTCTCCGTCATAAGAACAATGAAAGTGTGAGGCAAGGGCAATGATAATTTATAGATGAACGAATGGGGACAAGAAGGTGAATCCTATTCAGGAGGACTGAGGCACCGGCACGAAGTAATGTGCAAACGGTTTCCGTGTCGGATATTGCCAGGAAATAGGATGTGGTTTTTTAGTGGGTCGGGACCCCCAACCCCACATACCCTAAGCAACACGTCTTGCTAAGGGATCTGATGAACAGATTTTTCCACATCCTACGACGAAAAAAAAAAGTATATACTTGAATGCATTTGAATAATGGTGCATTAATTCAAATTACATTAGTTAACAAACTGTTTTTGTTTATCAATAACTACAGAAAAATGTTCAGAAATGTTAATATTACATGTCATATGAAAAGTAGTATATACTATTAACATAAAATGACATACATGCATTTCTTCATTTAGAAAATGCATTAATTCGTATCACATTAGTTATTGAAATGTTTTGCTGTCAATAACAACATAAAAACATATATTATTGATAATCAAATTAATATTAATCAGACGGAATTTAGTAATAACTTAATGAGTTATCAATCAATGATTGAACATTCATTAATGCAGTCAATATTAATGATAATGAGGTCACTTTATCCTGAATCTTTCTTGAATGGGCATTATCAATGATGGTTAGTGCAGATTTCTGCAAAGAACAGGATGAAACAATGTTGCACTTGCTGGTTGACTGTCAGGCAACTTTGCAGCACACTGGTAGCTGCATGAGGAGACTCAACAAAACCATAGAAAATCTTTTACCACTGGACCAAGCAAAATCTGAGCTTCTTTGAAGCGTTCAAGCTAACTTCTGTGGTACTTTAGTACAGAAGAGGTTAGGTTAGGTTAGGTTGCAGTGACACTTCCACAAAGGAACACACGTAGGCCGAGCATTGGCCCTTTGTGATACCACACAATGAAGATTGATTCTACAGTGGGAGTCCTAAATTTTGCCTAACTCAAGTGTACTTAGAGTAGGGATCTTTAACGAATACCTGACATCGTACAGGCTCGGTACCGACGGTTTAACGTCCTTCTCCGAAGGACGACGCGCTCATATTTATTCGCCTACCGCGTGAATAAATCGAGGGCCAGGTGAGCATAGAACCCCGGTCCTATCAGTTCAGAGGCGAGCACGTAACCACTGAGCTAGCCTGGCCCTACAGAAGGGGTTTAATATAATACTTTTTTTTAAAAAATGCAGTTCTGTAATCACCTTAAAATATCACCTAATAATAATAAAAATTATAAAAAAAATTAAAAGGAATTTCAAAGATGCTTACAGGAATTTTCCCAGGAAACCTCTGGTAGAAGTAAGACGCGAGTTCCGACCTACAATGGTACTGACATGCTGGTCATGCATATAACAAGAGCAGTTTAACATTACTGATAATGATTACGCATTACTAACATTTGTTACATTAAACAACAGTTGAATTCCCAAGTAATTTGCCGAGTAACATGAACCAGAATAAATAAGAGATTTGACTCAAATTAATAATCTTCAATAATAATATTTAACTAAGTACATGATAAAATAATAATTACAAAAGTTTTCGATAAATAAAAATTACAATATTATAATCCATTCAATGAATCTCACAACAGGGAATAATACAATAGAAGAGACATAAAATACATAACATAAAGGGATTTCATAAAGTCCGTGTGCGTTATAAAAAAAAATATACCCTTTTTTGAAGTTGGAATAGAAATAAACTGTAAAAAGGATTAGTTAGAAGTAGATCTAATTTTTTTTAAAGTTTTATTGAAATTTTATCCTCATATCCTCCATTATGTGGTAACCTCTTCTAAACAACTCTAAATCACTAAATTACTAAATCACTCGTACTTTAACAGGTGAATCGGAAGAGGTGGATAATTTCATCTCCACGTTCGCTAAACTTGACTCCATTAGATTTACTCGTATCTTATGGTTATATCTTATGAATTCATATCATTTATTTTATTTATTTGAGTCATAGCTGGTGATAACATTATATTTTTACAAAAATAAGTTTAAACATCAAAAAGGTAAAAGATTGTTTGTGTTTCAGTCAACAGCTTTTAAAACACAGGATTAACTGTTTGGTTAAATACTCTGAATACTATTACCAAAACCTGAATTCAATTTCTCAACACTTATAGCAATATTTTACAAAGTAAAGTACTTAATAACAGTATGCTCCTTTCCTAGTCTCTTGAGAAATTTTTAAATTTTTTCTTTATGGAGGTATGTGAAAACAACTCTGCATGCATCTAAATCTTGTTCATTTGAAGATTTGAAAGCTAATATAATTAATGAGATTTACGGATTACTGTAAATCAGTTGCCGCATATTTTCAGTAAACAGCAAAATCGTATTACTCATTACATTGCTAATACTGGAAAACTGTGGAAACTAACAATTAATTTTACAATAAAACCTTAAAAAAAATAGGTTTACTTCTTTCTAATCTTTCTTACAGATTATTTCTATGGTAAAAACATAACTTAATGAGTTATCAATCAATGATTGTACATACATTCATACAGTCAAATAATGATGCCATTTTATTAATGATAATGAGGTCACTTTCTCCTGAAACTTTTTCTGAATGGGCATTATCAATGATGGTTTGTGCAGATTTCTGCAAAGAACAGGATTAAACAATGTTGCACTTGCTAGTCAGAACTCGCGTCTTACTTCTACCAGAGGTTTCCTGGGAAAATTCCTGTACGCATCTCTTAAATTTCTTTTGATTTTTTATTATTATTTCTATTAAACTCCACTGATAATTAATTAATTAATTAATTAATCTACATACACTGATAATAGTAGTATAATGATGATGACTTATTATTAAGTTCGACCACATTAACTTAAAATTTAACTACATATTAGATCTATAATTATTCAAAAATACTATTTCTCATAGACAAAATAATTCAAAGAAATAAATAATAAATATATAAATATATATTTATCCAAAATGATCTGTAACCGTGAATGTTAGTCTTTTCTTTTGAGCTTTATTTATTTATAAATTTCCATTTTAAAATTTAAAACTTCTAACTGAAACTGAATCATTTTTCTGTAACAGGGGATGTTTTCTTGTTTATAAATTTTCGATTATCTGTATATTTATTACATTCATTTTTTATGAATTTATGAATTTAATTGAACGAATTTTATGAATTTTATTATAAAAAATGAATTTATGCTTGTAAATTTAATAGTTAGATAAATTTTTTCAATTAATTTTTTTTTATTCAAACAGCATTTCAATTTCTTTACAAAATTCAAACTAGTTGTTTTTCAATTTGGTTTGTAAAAACCAGTTACTATTTTCTTTATACCAGGTTAGTATTTTTTAATAATATTCATAAAAATCACAACTTTAATTTTTAAAATAAAATAAATAAAAATATTTATAAACAGGTAGTATATTCAGGATGTTCTATTTTGCGGGATAATACAGAGATAATTAACGTTCAATGAAATCATGGAGTTTAATGATTAGAAATATATATATATATACTAAAAATAAGAAAAGGTCCACAACGACTTTAAACGGTCCACAAGAAATTTAAAGTTATATATATATTATATATATATATATATATATGTATGAATAATACTCAAAATAACACTTGATATAATAGATGGATTAATTTACCACAATGAAAACCATTTTTGAAACAATGCTCTAAGGCCTTTCGTTAACACATCGTCAGAGAGCAAGTGAATTAAAAAAACAATTGTTTTTTTTAACGAAAGGCCTTAGAGCATTGTTTCAAAAATGGTTTTCATTGTGGTAAATTAATCCATATATATATATATATAGTAATATATATATATATATTATAATAAGGTGCAGACCTTCGTTTATACAAACATTATTAAATTTCTTCCCAACTTCCCTATGTATTATTTTTCGATAGAGTTTTTCAAGATTTCGGATCTCACATTTCCATTTTTCGATAGAGTTTTTCAAGATTACGGATCTCACATTTCCATTTTTCGATACAGTTTTTCAAGATTTCGGATCTCACATTTCTATTTAATGGAAATGTGAGATCCGAAATCTTGAAAAACTGTATCGAAAAATAATACATAGAGAAGTTGGGAAGAAATTTAATAATGTTTATATATATATATATATATATATATATATGTGTGTGTGTGTGTGTGTGTGTGTGTGTGTATAATGTAATCGGGATTCGGTCAATTTTCCAGGATCAAAATCAAACTCTCAATGCCGACGTTTTGGTTTTATTTAAAACCTTTTTCATAGGCGAGAAGTCAGAATTTTTGAATTAGAAAAATGATGAACTTTACATTATATAAAATTAATTAACAATAGATAGTGAACTAACATCTTAACTGGTCAAAAACTTGGACCAGACTTATATATACGAGACTAAGACCAGATAAATATACGTTTCACGATGAATCACAAACACAGAACTAAGGAGCAAACACAGTTACTGTCTCTAATTGTCGGTTGAACCGTCATCAGGAGAGTTGAGAAAGTGACACCAAGCGCACTTGTGAAGTGACGGTTGGAGACCAACCCATATATATATGTATATATATATACAATTAAAAGAAACGGTCCAGCGGACTATTTTAAAATAAAATAAATTCAAAAACGAAAGATACACACAGAAAGACGCAAACATAACTCACATCGATATTTCGACCATTGTAGTCATCAGGAGGTGTGAGTTATGTCTGTGTCTTTCTGTGTGTTTTCTTCGTTTTGAATTTATATTATATATATATATATACATATATATATAGTTCAATATAAACAAAGAAACATAGAGAAATCAGAAGGACACACTTACAGTCTCTAATTTTCGGTTTGAACCGTCTTCAGGAGAGATAAGAGAGGGAAACCAAGCGCACTGGATCAGAGACGGTTGGAGACTATATATATATATATATATATATATATATATATATATCTCAAATATTTTTTCCCACCGGGCCGGCAGACTCATTGAGAATCCCCAAAGCAGTGGTGGCCTACAACGTTGTGGACGTCGGAGATGTCTTACCTGTCCCATTGTTGATTCTGGATCTTCATTTGAGTCTCTAACTAATCTTAATTCTTACCCTATTCACAGTCCTTCCTCCTGTATCTCCACTGACTGCGTTTACCTCTTGAAATGCACCCAATGTGATGCTTTTTACGTTGGTTTCGCATCTACGATGCTGAACCTTCGGATGAATAATCACAGGCTTTCGGTTGGTAAACGCAGCAGTCTCCCTGTCGCCACTCACGGTAATTCCCACCATCTCAGTTTCAATGATTGTTTCACAGTCCAAGTTCTTAAACAAGTCCCCAGTGATAACAGACAAGTTACTTTAAAAGCTTCTGAGGAAGCCCACATTTGGCTCCTGGGTGCATGCTCGAAACCTGGCTTGAATTTAAATCGTTAGTTTTTTATTTATTTATTTTTTATTTTTTTTTTTATTTATTTAATTTTTTTTTTATTTTTAATTGTTCTATATATTTTCTTTATTTTTTCTTTTTTTAACCTTTTTCTACCTTTCAAAAACATTTTTTTTTTATTTTTGCTCTCGACTTCCTAGTTCCTTTTTTATTTGTCTCCTTTGCGGCAGCACTGCTTTAGCCCTCACCCTGTGAGTTCTTCAGTTGACTGTCGTCCCTCCGTCAATTCACTTCGTCTCCTGAGGACGACCGCCATTACGGTCGAAATATTGAAAAGTGAGTCTTTGTTGTGTTTCTGTTTATGTGTCACTGCTTATTTTAATTGGTATATATATATATATATATATATATTGATTCGCGCTCCGTTCTTCGACGTGGGGAGATCTCTCTCACTTCGTCCTCTCTACTAGTCTACTCTCCTGTTGACGAACAACAGTTCGAAATATTGAATTCTGTAAGTTTTCTTTGTATTCTCTTTTCTGTGTCGTGCTTTGTGTAATTTAAAGTTATATATATATATATTATATATATATATATATATATATTATTAAATTTACTTAATTTTATATATAAAATTTTAAAAAAAATGCAATATATTTGGATGACAGTAACGAAATCGATTTAACTAAATGGAAAAACCAATTTTTTGGATGCTCTGCGTCCAATAATTGAAGACTATAATATTTTCATGAGAGCATGCCTATGTGTGTGTGAGTGTATGTGTGAGTGTGTGTGTGTGTGAGTGTGTGTATGTATTGGTGATTTCTTTTCAATTTCAACTACAAAGTAATTGTATTAAGAGATTCTAATTTGGTTTCTACAATTAGGAAGAATAAATATTAGGGAGGAGTGGTCACTCAACAATTGATAGCACTCCGTAACTAGGAAACAATCTTCAGGAAAAAAAACATATTGAGCGAAAAAACTCAGGGGAAAGTAGAAGATAAGTATATATATATATATATATATATATATATATATATATGGTATACATAGTTCAATGTACATAAAGGAAACATAGAGGAACTAAAAACACAAACTTACAGTCTCTAATTTTTAGTTGAACAGTTTTCAGGAGAGATAAGAGAGAGAAACGAAGCGCACTGGTACAGAGACGGTTGAAGACTGTCTCCAACCGTCTCTGTACCAGTGCGCCTGGTTTCTCTCTCTTATCTCTCCTGAAGACGGTTCAACCAAAAATTAGAGACTGTTAGTTTGTGTTTTTAATTTCTCTATGTTTTTTTATGTACATTGAACTGTATTTGTCCATTTCGGATCGTATTTTCATCGAAAAAGTATATATATACACTGGTCTAGTTCTAATATCTGATTGGTCGGCGGAGATGACTTCATGGAAGAGAAGAACCGCTGTACGTAACTTCGATCAGAGCTAGATGCCTTCAACTTTGAAAACTGAGTCAACAAAACAAATCATGATGTATATATAATTATATATGGATTAATTTACTACAATGAAAACAAATTTTTGAAACAATGCTCTAAGGCCTTTCGTTAATACATCATCAGAGAGCAAGTGAATTAAATAAACAATAAATACTTGTTAACTTGGCTGATTGAAATTTCCAGAATTGATGGCAACCCTGAATGTGTTTAATGATGAAGTCTTCATCTGTTTAATTATCCCGCTAATCAAAACTTCATCTAATTTGTAGAGTCCTAGACTATTGTTCATCAACTTCTCATAAAAGTTCTTTATGAGCGCACTCACCACGATATTTCTTCTTCTTTCTGAAGAAACATATATTAATTCATTTGCTTCATTCCAGTTAATCACACGATTACTGTTTCTTATGTGCATGAACAAGAAATAGTAACTTTTCGTCCTCTCTTCTGATGGAATATTTGTGCTGTTTTATCCTTGTAAGAAGACTATATAATTATATATGTATATATTTGTATATAGTTCAATGAAGAAAAAGAAACATAGAGAAATTTACAGTCCCTAATTTTTGGTTTGAACCGTCTTCAGGAGGGATAAGAGAGTGAAACCAAGAGCACTGATTCAGAGACTTTATTCTCCGTGACATCCGCACACGCGTCCAGTGACAGAGAATAAGGTAGACAGGAATCAATTTATAATTAAATTAAATTAGTGAAATATAAAAACATAATAAATAAAAGAAAAAAAATGACGGATGAACAAAAAAATTGATACATAAATAAAAGTTGTTTGCATGGACTTAGAAAACCCCAGATTTCTACACCGTAGGTACAGAAAGGCTTCAGAACTGCCTTTTATGTTCAGAAACTTAAATAAAAAAGAAAAAAAATGAAAATATTTTAAACACCGTAATATAAGAAATTTTCATAATATCCCATACAATTACTAATTCAAAAATAGTAAAGTAATGATAGAATTAATACACAAAACATGAAAATCATAGTAATTATAAAAATTTATTCCATTAGATTTCCTGATGAAATCAGCATGGTGACAACTTTCAGTCCGTCAGCTCTATAAAAAACACAAGTACAAAAAAGAAATAAAAAAATAATGCAAAAAAAAAAATTTTCATCTTGTAAAAAAGGAGATATAGAAATAATAAATAAATACTGTAGTACGACATTGCAAAATGAAAACAAAATAGCGGTTGCAAAAATAGAAACTGTTCTTTCAATATTTAAAAATTTCCATATTATAATTACTCTTTATTATATCTTTACAATTACTCGTTCAATAAAGAACACACAGTTCTGCTGATTATACTGTCCAAAAGCTTTAAAAACCTCTAAAATGCAATGTTTTCAAATCATAAATGAAATGGAAGTTTATAATTTTTTTTTGGAAACTGTAAAAAAATTATTACCTCCCTCAAACCCAAACACAAAATTAAATAAGTAAATACATCATTGCTAATAAAATCGACGGGAGTTAATTTAACAAAAAATTTCTGTAATGTATATATATATATAAAAAATAAAATAAATTCAAAACGAAGGAAACACACACAAAGACACAGACATAACTCACATCGATATTTCGACCATCATCGTCATCAGACGGTGCGAAGAGCGAAGAGCGAAGAGTCCCGCAGGAAGACAGGGCGGTACTCAGTACAGGGCAGTACCGCCCTGTCTTCCTGCGGGACTGTTCGCTCTTCGCACCTCCTGATGACGACGATGGTCGAAATATCGATGTGAGTTATGTCTGTGTCTTTCTGTGTGTTTCCTTCGTTTTGAATTTATTTTATTTTAAAAAAGTCCGCTGGACCGTTTTTTTTAATTGTATATATATATAAACTAGAATTTAAAAAAGAACACATAGAAAGGAAACCACTGAACTCACTACTATATTTCGATGTCCTCGTCTTCAGGAAAAGAAGTGAATCGCTCCAAAGGCTGATAACGACTGACTTGGCGTTCGAAGCTCAGTGGTTTCCTTTCTATGTGTTCTTCTTTAAATTCTAGTTTATTCAGTTCGTAGAATCGTTTCTCTAATTGTATATTATATATATATATATATATATATATATATATATATATTATTATATATATATATTTGTATTATTATTCTTTAAATATCCGGTAATGAACACAATTACAAATTTTTTTATAAAGTAAAAATAAACTATATAAATAATAAAAAACTAATATTTTTATTCTCAATAAAATATATTATTTTAATTTTTTTTTGTAAATTAATAGCATTTAATTGCTTTGCTACTCAAATATTTTGTAGGAATTTCCAAAATAAATTTAAAATTGTTTGCATAAATATTTGCGAAAAACCTTCAAACAAGAAATAAGTTAAGAAAAAACAATTTTATTTAAATAAATGAATCAGTAAGTACAATTATTTTTTTATAATTTGAGGAAAACTTTCTATTAATAATGAGAGGGGTATTTTTTATTGGAATTATATGATATCCATACAATAGTAGTTTAATAAAATGAATAAATCGATATAACAAGCTAATAGGTTTCCTTAAATAGTTTTATTCATTATTAATATAATATATATTATATATATATTATATATATATATATATATATATATAAATGATCAAACCACAATAAGAAAATGGGGAAAACAATACTAAGATTTTTCAACCGTAACAAGCGCTCTTCGTCAGAGTCAAAACCCACTGATTCAAAAAATTGTGAAATTACATTATCGATATATACAAAAATATATATATATATATATATAAATATAAACTAGAATTTAAAAAAGAACACATAGAAAGGAAACCACTGAACTCACTACTATATTTCGATGTTCTCGTCTTCAGGAAAAGAAGTGAATCGCTCCAAAGGCTGATAACGACTGACTTGGCGTTCGAACTGAAGCACTCAAACAGTGTAGCCAACTTTCGGAGGAAAGGTAGACAGGGAAGATAAAGAGATGAAAGCCAAATAAAAATTAAAAAAAAAAATTAAAAAATTTTTTAACTAAAATAAAATTAAAAAATGATAACAACTTAAAAAAAAAAAATAAACGATTGAGGTTAAGCCCAGGAGCCGATTACCGCCCAGAAGATTAATAAGT
>JAPFBL010001197.1:0-26078 GCA_026182355.1 Hermatobates lingyangjiaoensis | reverse complement strand
GATAAAAAAGGTCAAATTGGCTTCCCCGTGGGGCCATATAAAAAAGATGTCATCTATGTAAGGGTATAGAGAAGGGGCAAGAGAGAGAGGTATTGAGAAAGGCCTGTTCTAGCTTTGCCATGAACAGACAGCGAAAGATGGGGCCATACTAGTTCCCATTGCTGTACCTCTGACTTGGAGATAGTTGTATCATCAAACACGAAGGCATTGTGTTTGAGGACAAACTCTGAAAGCTGTAGGATAAAATCAGTGGAAGGGGATGATGGATGGGGTCTGAGATTAAGGAAGAAACGTAAGGCGTTTAAACCCTCATCGTGATCAATAACTGTGTATAAGGATTTTACATCCATTGTAAACCAGTAAGGGGGCATGATCAGGGGTAAAGGAAGGGAAAGATTTTTAACTTTCTGTAAGAAATGAAAAGTGTCCTTACAAAAAGATGGCTGACTGGACACAAGAGGTTGGAGAATAGCATCAACGAAAGCAGAGATGCGCTCGGTGACACTGCCACAACTGGAGACTATTGGTCGGCCTGGAGGAGGATTATAGGGCATTTTGAAATCTTTTTGGATCTTAGGGAGGAGGTAAAAGACGGGGCAACGAGGTGAGTTGGGAATTGCTAGAGAACACAAGAAAAAGGACGAACACTCACGAATCTCGATTATTTCGGGATATATATATATATATATATATATATATATATTTATATAATTATATTATATATATATATATAATATAGATATAATATATTATATATATATATCGGATATATATTATATATGTCTATATGTATATGTATATCTCTATGTATATATATATTATATATATATGTATATATAATTTGATCGCTCCAGTTTACATCGGCCAGTGGACGCATTTACGTCTCCGTTCCTTCATTCTTTCTCCTTTTATTTTATTTTCTTTCTTTCTACTCTCCTGGAGACGGCAAGACGCCGAAATAATCGAGATTCGTGAGTGTTCGCCTTTTTCTTGTGTTCTCTAGCTGTAACTTTAATTATATAATATATATATATATATATATATATATATATTATACATATATATATATATAATTAAATTTATATTAAATATATTTATTATGATATATATATATATAAAATATATATATATATATATATATATATATATTATAATAAACAAAAAACGGTCCGGCAGGACCGATAACACTTAAAATAAACAGTGACACATAGACTGAAACATAACAAGAGACTTCCTTTTTAATATTTCGACCGTAATGGCGGTCCATATTTCATGCTGTTTTTTTTTTATAAAATATTATATCTTTCCCTCTGTCTAAATCCAATTCATTCTAGGAGAGACAGACTCTAGTGTACAGAATACTATCAAGAATGGATACACAAATAAACAGGTACAAGATTATTCATAATATGTGAAATCAAATTTTTCCAAACTAACTTTACTGCTAAATATGTTATATTTGAAAGGAAATTAAACGCAACTGTTTTAAAAGTAATAATAATTGTTATTAAATTATGTAAATTCAATATGACTAATCATTAAACAGTTAAATCCAGTCGATCCCAGACCTTTTTAAGCAAACACTGGTACTCTAATTACTTTTATAGTCAATAAAACTTTCTTTTTGACTTTAAATTGATTATCGTTATAAAAAGAAACCTAAGAGATTTCATATCTCATATAAGACATAAATGAAACTAGTAAGTTAATATTGAGGAAAAGTTTTTTTGAGGAAAAAATACGATGAATTAAAATTATACTTAACAGAGCTACCCAACAGTACTTTTTGTTTTTGTTTTTGTTTAAAGTCTCAACAATGTAACTGTTACATTATCAGTGACACTGATAACACAGATGTATGAGGGAAGAAACACAGGAGGGAAGAAACAGTCCAGTGACTACACTTCCTGGCGTGGGTCTAAGTAGAAAGAAATAAAAAATCACTTAGAAGAGTTCATAGTAATAAGTCTCTTGGCCACATCCTCTTCAGACGTCTGCTGGGATTTACTGGAATGCTTGTGGAGGATATTGTTAGGATTAAGGGATTACTATTTTTTGGAAGTTTTTTGTGAAACGTTTTATAGCGGGATATTGCTGCCTGCTGAACTGTTCGGAACTTCAGGTCGGAATAAATTGTTTGGTTCGGTATATAGTAGGGACAATGTAGAATTTTAGGAAGGATTTTTGTTTGAAGAGTTTGTATCCTCTAAGAATTAGTTTTCTTTGTTGTTCCCCATATCTCAATGCCGTATGTCCAAATAGGCATAATCACAGTTCTGTAAAGTAATAGTTTGTTGTGAGTCGTTAATTTTGAGCGTAGATCCATTAAGTGTATTAAATGTTTATACCGTTTGTATTGTTCTGTTCGTTTGATTTTTGTATGGGGAGCCCAAGTAAGTCGTCTATCAAGGTGTAGTCCTAAGTATTTGGTGGTTGTTGCTTGAGGGATCGGAATATGGTTAAGGAAGACTGGAGAACACGTATCTGGCCGCAACGTGAATATTACGTGAACACTTTTCAATACGTGAACACAGTACATGTCAGAAGAAAAAATAATCCTAGCAATAATCTAATATCCTATTCTGCCGTAGAATTGATTCATCATAAATTACTGTTTCGTCGATTGATACAACTGAACACCGGACTATATCCAAATCCTCCGTTGTAAAACACATTTCACAATCCATGGTATAAATTCCTGCTTCGTTTATGTGTTTAATAGACGGGTAAGGTTTAGTCCTGAATATACCCTCCAGGCAAACATCATATTTAACTCACAGATATGAGACTCGTTGCTTTCACAAGGCTCCGAGCCATATTCATTCAAACAGCAACTGTATATAGGTGTGCAATAATCTAATATCCTATTCTCCGGTAGAATTAATTCATCGTAAATTACTGTTTCGTCGATTGATACAACTGAAGACAGGACTATTTCCAAACCCTCCGTTGTAAAACACATTTCACAATCCATGGTATAAATTCCTGCTTTGTTTATGTGTTTAATAGACGGGTAATGTTAAGTCGACAAGAAACCCTCCAGGCAATTAATATTTTTCAACTCACAGATATGAGACTCGTTGCTTTTACAAGGCTCCGAGGCATACTAATTCAAACAGCAACTGTATATAGGTGTGCAATAATCTAATATCCTATTCTCCGGTAGAATTAATTCATTATAAATTACTGTTTCGTCGATTGGTACAACTGAACACCGGACTATTTCCAAACCCTCCGTTGTAAAACACATTTCACAATACATGGTATAAATTCCTGCTTTGTTTATGTGTTTAATAGACGGGTAATGTTAAGTCGACAAGAAACCCTCCAGGCAATTAATATTTTTCAACTCACAGATATGAGACTCGTTGCTTTCACAAGGCTCCGAGCCATATTCATTCAAACAGCAACTGTATATAGGTGTGCAATAATCTAATATCCTATTCTCCGGTAGAATTAATTCATCGTAAATTACTGTTTCGTCGATTGATACAACTGAAGACAGGACTATTTCCAAACCCTCCGTTGTAAAACACATTTCACAATCCATGGTATAAATTCCTTCTTTGTTTATGTGTTTAATAGACGGGTAATGTTAAGTCGACAAGAAACCCTCCAGGCAATTAATATTTTTCAACTCACAGATATGAGACTCGTTGCTTTCACAAGGCTCCGAGCCATACTAATTCAAACAGCAACTGTATATATGTGTGCAATAATCTAATAACCTATTCTTCGGTAGAATTAATTCATCATAAATTACTGTTTCATCGATTGATACAACTGAACACAGGACTATTTCCAAACCCTCCGTTGTAAAACACATTTCACAATCCATGGTATAAATTCCTGCTTCGTTTATGTGTGTAATAGACGGGTAAAGTTTAGTCCACAAGAAACCCTCCAGGCAATTAATATTTTTCAACTCACAGATATGAGACTCGTTGCTTTCACAAGGCTCCGAGCCATACTCATTCATACAGCAGCTGTATATAGGTGTGCAATAATCTATTATCCTATTCTCCGGTAGAATTAATTCATTATAAATTACTGTTTCGTCGATTGATACAACTGAACACAGGACTATTTCCAAACCCTCCGTTGTTAAACACATTTCACAATCCATGGTATAAATTCCTGCTTCGTTTTTGTGTTTAATAGACGGGTAATGTTAAGTCGACAAGAAACCCTCCAGGCAATTAATATTTTTCAACTCACAGATATGAGACTCGTTGCTTTCACAAGGCTCCGAGCCATACTAATTCAAACAGCAACTGTATATAGGTGTGGAATAATCTAATATCCTATTCTCCGGTAGAATTAATTCATCATAAATTACCGTTTATGATGAATTAATTCTACCGAACAATAGGTAATTAGATTATTGCACACCTATATACAGTTGCTGTTTGAATGAGTATGGCTCGGAGCCTTGTGAAAGCAACGAGTCTCATATCTGTGAGTTAAAAAACGATGATTGCTTCGAGGGTTTCTTGAGGGCTAAACTTTACCCGTCAATTAAACACATAAAGGAAGCAGGAATTTATACCATGGATTGTGAAATGTGTTTTTCAAGGGAGTGTTTTTTGAAATAGTCCGGTGTTCAGTTGCATCAATCGACGAAACAGTAATTTATGATGAATTTAATTCGACCGGAGAATTGGGTGGGTGGGTGGGTGACCCCCCCGACGTGTCTTCACCTTTTCGGGGTGGGGGGGCTTAACATGCCTAATGGCGTGAACTAAGAGAGGTACAACCTGGGCGGTGTGCTTCCCTGGTCCGGCGTGCGGGGGTAGCATGCCTGCCTGTCTGCGCGCTGGTCGGGGGGCTGTCCGCCCTTGTAGGTAAAAGGTAACATTGGCTGTGGGCACAACAGTGGCTTTAGCTGCTACCTCGGTTTCGGTCTGGGCTGGTGTCCGCTGGTGGCTAGTCCATTCAGTCTCCCGCTGGTCTAACGGCTTGGTCCCGAGTTATCTTTTCTCCTTCTGGCTTTGTACTAGACTTTTTCAAGACTTTCTTCTGCCTCAGCGAAACTATCAGTCTCTTAGAGACTATTGGTCATATGTATTTGGCCGGGACTGTTGTGCCTGGTTTGTGGTGGGCATTGGCTGGGCTGACCGGTTGCGGTTACCGTCTGGATGTTTCTACTATTTTGTCCCTGCACCTTTTCTTGCTACCTCTGACTCTTTCCCTAACTTACCTAATCTTTGCTATCTCTCAACTCGCTATTACCTGTTACCCTTGTATTTTTCCAATTTAATCTTTCCCCTGTAATCCTTGATGATCCCTTTCATCAAGTAACCAACAGTCTCTCTAGAGATTAACGGGCATATGTTTTATTCGGTCGTGGCTAGTTGTGGCTTGCTTGTGGAGGACAAGGGTCTGCCCGGCATGTCGCGGGGGGCCACCGTCTGGATGCTTCTTCTACTTTCTCGCTGCATCTTTTCTTGCTACCTCTGACTCTTTCCCTAACTTACCTAATCTTTCCTATCTCTGAACTTGCTATTACCTGTTACCCTTGTATTTTCCCAATTTCATTATTCCCCTGTAATCCTTGATGTACCCTTTCATCAATTAACCCTCAGTCCTTTTTAGAGACTAACTGGCTAAAGCTTAAAAGCATTCCTTGATGTAGATCGTGGAAGGCCGCCTCCGCGAGGTCCACCTTGGGCACTTCACGAGGACCGTTTCGTTGTGTATCATTAGTGAGCGGACGGTTGGTTCTCGTGACGTGGCGAAAGGGCTCCACGTTAAAAAACATCAACCTATTCTGCTTTATCATTGTGTGGCTGAAAGGCCACGGAACATAAATAAATCAAAAGCGGGTGAGTAGGTGAGTGTGTTAGCATTGCTTGTTACCACGCTACGGTCCAGAATCTTTGATGGATCAAGTTGATATTTTACACAAAAATGGACCCCATAATGACGAAGATCCATATTGTTTGGGAAGAATTATGCATGATGGGAAAGTTACCCTTTTGGCCAAAAACCGTTTTTTAGAAAACATTTATTACTCCTAAACTAATAATCCTAGAGTTTTGAAATTTTGACATTATCTTTAAGGTTACAAAATGGAACAAACGGAAAATATATTCAGAATTTTAAAACAACAGAAAATATTTTTTTTTCAATCAAATGTACAAATTTTGACTTATAATTCAAACTCAAACCTTGTGAAAGCGATACAAGCCATACTATTTGTCGAATCAAAATGAAACTATGCCTAAAAATAGAACATTATGTGGAGAATGAGATTAAATATTTTTTTTTCAAAATTACCTTCGCTAAAGGGGCGTTACAGTACGATTTCTGTTTTTAGAAAATGTTTTTTTGACGCTAAAGGCTCATTAAAACATATTTAAAATTTGACTAAAAATGGAAAGAATAATTAGCAATTCATATAAATGTTCATGAAGTTTCAATTTCGGGAAAGTTCAATAACGCTATAAAAACTGTTTGTTTATCCTAGACTGAGAGATCACCTGCTATACTTGTCGAATTTTTTGTATTTTTTTACATTGTTTACATTGACTTAGAAATTTTTTGAGCAAATCCACAGAGATAAATTGATGTTTCTAATAGAAAAATGAAAATATATTATTGACTTATAAGAGATGTAAGAGGAATAATATTGTGCAGGTAAATGATAACACTCATTCAGAAAGAATTCGTATAGATGTTATTTGACAAAGGGGAAGGAAAATGATCGTATTAAATACTACGGAGCCATAAAATTCCCATTATAATAATTCTGTAAAAAACCAAAAATGTAAAAGATAATTCAAAATTGGAATCTTTCGTTTAGAGATTGATAAATGTAATTATCGTACATCTTTAATTAACAAATCACCTTAAAATAACATTTTCTTCGCTGTTTAAGATGTTTTTCAGAGAAAAAAAAGGGTATTTTCCTGTTTTAAATTTGAAAAGTTTACTTTAATAATCAATGTAGAAGGATGTCAAGTAAACGATGTAAGAAATCTACTGGCTTATTGAACAAAAGCCATGTTCTCTTGTAGGAGAATATTTCGTTTCAAGAAATGTTCACTTTGGTTTTTTAAATGTTATTACTGCTGTAATTATACTAATGAAATTATTTGCAAATAATAAATTATTTGTGATGTACAAAAATAAGCTTATAAATTGATATGTCCTTCAATCACTATCTGTACTACCTCAGGATTGAAAGACTAATAATTATATCCCATTTAGATATTTATGTTATGCTTAAATAAGATGTTAATTTTTATATACTCAAGAAATTTGACATTAAGTTACTTATAGTGGAGTATAGGTCACTCCAGATTTTTCTACATTGTTTACATTGACTTAAAGAATTTTTGAGGGAATCCACTGAGATAAGAATGATACAAATTTATAAAGGAATAATTTTAATTGTTTCTTGACTTATTTGAGATGTAAGAGGAATAACATTGTGCAGGAAAATGATAACACTTACTCAGGAAAAATTCTTATATATGTTATTTGGCTAAGGGGAACGAGGGGAAGGATCTTATTAAATACTAAGAAGCCATAAAATTCCCAGTATAATAATGCTGTAAAAAACGAAAAATGTATATGATAATCTTTTTTTAGAGATTAAAGAATGTAATTATCGTACATATTTAATTATAAATCATTTTAAAATAACATTTTTTCATCGATGTTTATGATGTTTTTCAGAGAAAATAAGGGTATTTTCCTGTTTTAATCTGAAAATTGTACTTTAATATTTAATGTAGAAGGTTGTCAAGTAAACGATGTAAGAAATCGACTGGCTATTTGAACAGAGGCCATGTTCTCTTGTAGGAGAATATTTCGTATCAAGAATTGTTCACTTTGGTTTTTCCAAAATGTTATTACTGCTGTAGTTATACTAATGAAATTATTTGCATCAGCTGTGTGATATACAAAAATAAGCTTATATATTGATATGTCCTTCTATCACTATCTGTACTACCTCAGGAATGAAAGACTAATAATCACATCCCATTTAGATGTTTACGTTATGCTTAAATGAGATATTATGTGTTATACACGTATACTCAAGAAATTTGATATTAAGGTTGTTATAGTAAAGTTGAGTGTAGGTCACTACAGATTTTTTTTTTGTCATTGTCCAAATACCTTAATGTATACGTATTTTTGTTTATTAATAATTCCAACACTTACGGATCTTTTCCTGGTTTGCTCTCCAGCCAGATGATGGATATCCTGGAATTCCTCCACTTCCTGATGTCACGAGTCCATCTTCATCTTCGTCATCACTGTTAGGATCTTCATCGCCTCTTATTGGTCGTCCAGTAACAAAGTCTGCCCTGGTGGTTTGTCTTCGGTTTCTTGTTGACGAGATATGATCTTCAGTGCTCTCCCTGTATTAGAAAAAGAAATCACTTTTGGGGTATATAAATTCTTTATATACATATTATATATATTGTTCAATGTACTTAAAGAAACATAGAGAAATTAAAAGAACACATTTACTCATAAAAATATTTATATAAATATATATACACATACAGTTGGGTTTTGACTCTGACGTAGACCGGTTGTTACGGTTGAAAGATCTTAGTCTTGTTTTCCCATTTCGTATTGTGGGTTGATCATTGATTGTTGTTTCACGTGTTTATGTGAAATCTTTATATATATATATATATATATATAAATTAATATATATATATATATATATATATATTATTTATATATTGTTAAATAACGCCCCGTATTTGGCTTGTATCTGCTTCGTATGTGTAATAAGCGAAATACGGGGCGTTATTTAACAATATATGTTTAAATGTAAAATATCTATGTAATGAATACAATCTGAAGTAACCTTCCGTTCATCTCAAATGCCTCTACTTTTTCAGCTTTCTTGATTTCGCCCCTCAGTACAACACTCGGGATTTTCCTATTACGTATCATTGATAACCGTACTTTGTGAATGAAGTAATGACTAGTTACAATATAACAATCATTCAAGATATCATTTTCTTTTTGAATCTACCCAAATAGACTTACGATATGTGCTCCTTTATTTTATATTTTGACTTAATTCAAAAAATACTTTTCCTTCATTTATACAATTCACTACAATAGGCTCAATCAGTACTATAGTACAAATTATCATGTATTCCTTATTTCAGTGTTACTCTGGATCCCCTTGTTTAGCACATCTGATATCTCACTTATGTATCAGATTTTTGTCGTAAACCTACTCTTTATTATATGATTTAGTAGATAACAAACAAAAAGATAACTTTTTCATTAAGATATCATATTTCTTATAGTAATGTTCAGTGTAAACACTAAGATTTTTTTTCCTTAACAAAACAGAAACCCAAAATGATTGTCGAAAATTTTTATATGTTTCTTATAGTAAAATTGAGTGTAAACCACTAACGATTATTTTTTTTCATGAAACTCACAATTGATTATCCAAGAGTTTGATATTTATTTCTTATATTAAGGTGAGTGTAAACCTCTAAAAAATTTTTTTCAAACAACAAACAAAAACGAAACTCAAAATGACTCAAAGAGTTTGATGTTATGTTTCTTATAGTAGAGTTAACTGTAAGCCACTCCATTTTTTTTTATATAACAAAAATGATTGGAAACAAAACCTATATATAATATATATACATATATATATATATATATCAATGATGAAACCACAATAAGAAATGGGAAAACAAGACTAAGATCATTCAACTGTAACAAGGGGTTTTTGACGAAGACCGCTTGTTACGGTTAAAAGATCTTAGTCTTGTTTTCCCTTTTCACATTGTTATTTGACGTGTTTATGTGAAATTTTTTTATATATGTTTATATTTATATATGATGTAAATTTTTTTGAGGTTTGCTGTCGAATGATTAAAACTAGTCCGTTTGCGACGTTTCGACATATATTTATGTCATCTTCAGGGCTACAACATGATTGTTTTAATATTAGCACTACTATTACTACATCACATTGTTACATTGTAGTAATAGTAGTGCTAATTGTAAAACAATCATGTTCTAGCCTTGAAGATGACATAAATATATGTTGAAACGTCGGCCAAAGAACTAGTTTTAATCATTGGACCTCAAACCTCAAAAAAAATTACATCATATAAATATTGGGTCAAGAAAACAAATCATGATGTATATTTATATATATAATATATATATATATATATATATATGAGATTAAATTTTCTGCCCACTTTTGTGTTTATCAGTTTTCTGGATTTCTTTTCCAAATCTCGTTGTCTTACTTTGATTTCTCTAGGAACTAGGTGTATTATTAACTCACCATATGTTTTACTGTTCATTTTTTTATTGTTACCGACGTTTCGGTCAACTGTTCCCCAAATATACGAATTTCAAACTATATGATCCAACTGTCGGAAAAGATGAATTTACTTTAAAATATAGAAAGAGTCTCTTATACCATACTACGAGATTCGGAAGAGAAATCCAGAAAACTGATAAAGACAATAGTGGGCAGAAAATTTAATCTCACATGTATAAATGATGGACTGTTCCCCAAATATACGAATATATATATATACATTATCAGATATAGAAGAAAGAGAAAGTCACTAGAAAAGGTACATGGGTATTTTGTCAGTTGTCGTCATCAGGATGAAGTACGAGGTGTATAAATAAAGTAGTGAGACTGGCAACGTCGCTTTTAATCTGGCAACGCTGCAGACGCGTGGCCTTGAGTAGCGTCAGGTGCACGCGTGATGCGCCTGCAGTATGAATCTGAACTCGCCACAGTCATTTGTTTGTCCGTAGCGTTGGTTTTCGTGAAATGGTTTTTTCTTGAGCGTTTTAAAAATGAGTGACCTCAAAGTTGAGCAGCGGTGTGCAATCAAATTTTGCTTCAGACTTGGACATAATGCAACCGAAACTTTTGAAAAACTTCAGGAGGCCTATGGAGAACGTGTTTTATCAAGGGCACAGGTTTTTCGGTGGTTTAAGGAATTTTCAGAAGGAAGAGAGTCGATTGAAGATGAACCACGAAGCGGAAGGCCTTCAAGTGCAAACACCGATGAAAATGTCAACAGAGTACGGAACCTTGTGCGTTCAGATCGACGCTTGAGTTCAGTTCTACCGTGAGGTCCTTGAAAGACTTCGAAAAAGAGTCCTTCGTGTGCGGCCAAACATCAAAGACAAGTGGGTGTTGCATCACGACAACGCGCCCTGTCACACTGCCATCTCAATAAACGAGTTTTTGGCCAGTAAAAACATTCCTGTTGCTCCTCAGCCTCCTTATTCACCAGACTTGAGTCCTTGTGACTTTTTCCTCTTCCCGAGATTGAAAAATCACCTCAAGGGAACTCATTTCGGGACACTACAAAACATACAAACTGCTGTAACCGACCAGCTGAAGGCCATTCTAGAATCCGGCTTCAAATTCTTTGTGTGGCTTCCAAAGGGAACTATTTTGAAGGTGGTAATATCACATTGTAATTATATTTGAATAGAAAATTTAAAAAAAAAATTGTCTCACTACTTTATTTACACACCTCGTATGTAGTACATGCATTGAGATGCAAACGGCTGCTAGTCTCGAGAGAAAGATGTAGCACCATCACAGTGCTGCCTCATCCTTCAAAGCAGATGAGGACAAAAAAAAAATCCCTCCTATGTTTATTTATAATACAAGAAAAAAATATATTATAATATAATAATTGAGACAGCGGTAAGTAAGAAAATAAAAATAAAAAAAACTACATCTTCTTGATGAAGATGAATTGAAAATATAGTAGTGGGCTTCAGTTTTAAACTTTTTAGTCTTGATCTAGCTACAATCATCATTTGATTGTGAATTCGGTTGGTTCGGTTTGATATGCCTTGTTCAAATGTTTACCTAGTGTTTTGAGCCTATTAATTAAGAAAATATCCTGCATTCATATATTAACAATGTTTTTTTTTAAGTAGTAAATTAAGATGTTCCAAGATAAAAAAAAATATTTATATAATGTTTTGATGCAAAGCCCCTTTTTTATTAATCCTAAAATCCTTGATAGTCTTTCTCCTGCGAAAAATGTATCTATAAACGAATTGAAACTTGTTTCCTGAAGAAAGTATATTATGTAGATTAGATGTTAAGGTACATGTATGCCATTAAAATATACTCTTTAAGAAAATATATATTTTCTAGACCATGTCTCAGCTATTTCTATCTTTTATGATATAGCTTCTCGTCCACTGATATTTCATAGCTGTTGAGTCTACAACGTGCTTGGTCTTCCTTTATCCTTTTTTCTTACGACAGGTACACCGAAAATATGAGTTTCTAGGTGTGTTTGTTTACTTGGTGTGCTACCTATGTTTAATTTTGACCTGCTATACAAAAATACATATATATATATATATATGTATACATCCACAATTATCTACACTATAATGTATATTATTATACATACTATAATATATATGTATATAAATATTGTATTGTATAGTATATATATATATATATTTATATATATACACAATTAAAAGAAACGGTCCAGCGGACGTTTTTTAAATAAAATAAATTCAAAACGAAGGAAACACACAGAAAGACACAGACATAACTTACATCGGTATTTCGACCATTGTCGTCATCAGGAGGTGCGAAGATCGAAGAGTCCCGAAATATGGATGTGAGTTATGTCTGTGTCTTTCTGTGTGTTTCCTTCGTTTTGAATATATCATATATATAAGATAAAACGAAAATATATCTTTGAACTGTAACAAGCGGTCAAATTTGCTTGATCATTGGTTGTTATTTGTTGTGTTGTTGTGATATTTGTTTTATATATATATATATATATATATATATATATATGAATAGAATAATTAGAATGAGAAGGAGATTCGATACAATCGTCAAGTACTTCAGTTAGAACATCATCAAACATTAGAACATAATGTTCGCGGAATTTTTAAAGACTTTAGCTGTTAAATAAATCTTTTTATCAACATTGCATCCAGTTTGTAAAGTCGGAGACTAGTGATCAATAATTCTTTAAAAAAGTTCTTTATATGTATACTTTCAGTAATATTAAAAAAAAAAGTTTCTTTACTCTTTGACTTATTCACATGTTCAAAATGTTTCATATATGTAAGTTAAAATCATATAGTAAATTTGGACAAAGCTAATGAGTTAATTTTTGCTGTGTTAGAAAAATATAAGGTATTATTATTGAGAGTGCACTCATAAAGAACTTTCATAAAAAATTATTCTGCCCTAGTCCTGGACTGTTACTTATTACATAAGAGATTATATAATCTCTTATTAATATAGGAAGATTAATAATCATTCAAGAGGCATGAAAAGTAACTCCTTAGCTGTACGATTTTTTTTGCTCATGTATCTGAACAAAGTGCACTATTTTCAAATAGAATTAAAAGTGCACTTAATAAGAACTTTAATAGGCAATTATTGATCACTCGTCCTGGACTTCACGAATTGGATGTTATATTGATTAACTAAGAAGAACCAAGGTTTCTTAATCTTGATTCTTAGAATAAACTAAGAATTAAAGAATAATTAAGCAGATCCAGAGTCCTTCAATTTTAGGAATATTATTTTTTTTTTTGTCAGGGTTGTCATAAATTTCGATGAGGTCAATCAACTGGGTTGACTTGTACTTATTTTTTGTTTTAGTTCATTTAGCTCTCTGATGATTATATAACAATAAGCCTTGTATTGAACATTGTATTACGCCTGCAACTCTGAAGACTTATGATTTTTTCCCTTATAATTAATTTGGCTGCTGATTATGAGACAGAAGACCATACGAGTATAGTAGCTTTGTATCCTTTTTATGGTGGTTATTTAATTCATATTTTATATAAATAGTTATTCTTAATAATTAAATTTTTGATATAGATACAGTTCTTAGTTTAATCTTTAATTCGCATATGTGACCCTTCCCTTGGAAATACGATACGAAACAGACAAATATAGTTTAATATTTAATAGTTTAATGCAAAAGAAACAAAGATAATCCAAAAAAAACATACTTACAGTTTCTAATTTTGAGTTTGAACCGTTTTCAGGAGAGATAAGAGAGGGAAACTGCTCTCTGGTTTACCAGTGAGTTTACTACCGAATTGGAGAAGAACTGATTTGACGAAGGAAGGACTGTCAACTTGACTTAACTCTAAAAGTGAGTCTTTGTTATTTTTCTCTGTGCCTGTTAAAAACTCTGTGCCATTTTAAGTGTAATTTCTCCTTCTGGAGCGTTCCAGTTTATCATTATATGATTATATATATATATATATACATACTTTAACACATAGAAAAGAACACAGAAAGACACTACAGAACTCACTTCGATATTTTGACATCCGTCGTCATCGGGAAGAAGTGCGAAGTACTCGCGTTGAGAAGCAAACTGCTACTGGCCACCAGAGTAACTCGTGGAACCACCGCAATGCTGCTCCCCAGCGGAGGAGAGGAAAAATTGAAATCCCTCCAATATTTATTTAGAAAACAAGATAAAAAATATAAATAATATAAAAAAAAAAAAAAATTATTTTCTATTTTTCCTCTCCTCCGCTGGGGAGAGCAGCATTGCGGTGGTTCCACGAGTTACTCTGGTGGCCAGTAGCAGTTTGCTTCTCAACGCGAGTACTTCGCACTTCTTCCCGATGACGACGGATGTCGAAATATCGAAGTGAGTTCTGTAGTGTCTTTCTGTGTTCTTTTCTATGTGTTAAAGTGTTTATTGTCCACACGGACCTTTTATTTTATTCGAAGTATATATATATATATATATATGAAATGGGAAAACAAGACTAAGATCTTTCAACCGTAACAAGCGGTCTTCGTCAGAGTCAAAAACCCAACTGGGGTGTCAGTTGGGTTTTTGACTCCGACGAAGACCGCTTGTTACGGTTGAAAGATCTTAAGTCTTGTTTTCCCATTTCTTATTGTGGTTTGATCATTGATATATATATATATATATATATATTTGTATATTATTTGTAGTAGCACTCTGAGGAGATAGTTTACAAAGTCTCAGATTTATCTTAAGATAATTATAAGTTATCATAAAATAAGCTCTAAGGCTTTGCTTTCTAAACTATGTATATATGATCAAACGACAATGTAATATGGTAAAATAAGACTAAGATCTTTCAACCGAAATAAGCAATGTTGGTCAGAGCCAAAAACCCAACTGATCTTAGTCAATATTTAAACCATATTTTATATAAACAGTTATTCTTAATAATAAATTTTTGATTCTATTAATAATTAATTTAAAACATTTCAAATTTCTAAATGTAATAACTAACAACAAAAAAACTAAAAGAATCACTTATAATTTCTAAGGTTCTGTTTTTTTTTCGTCTTCTGCAATACAGCAAAATCGGGGGACCTATGATTTTTTTTTGATATTTTTTATTATTTTCATAATGTTTTCCAACTATCTTAAAAGTGATTGATTTCCCGGTTATTATCAAAACTTATATTCAGTAATCCTTCAATTTTTTCTTAAAAACTTACTGTTTTTTTTACTGGGAATGAGTAATTCGATTAATATTTAAATACTTTTTGAGTTTTAATTGTTTTCCTTTGGTTGAGTTTTTTTTTTAACTAATTTATCTTTCTTAATGCTTTTAAAATAAAGAAATCACTATTGTAATACTCGTACCTAGAGAATACCAAGTAATTTTACATAACATCTAGGTATTTCATAGAATGTTAAATGCTGTTTAGGCAAGTATTTCACGACTTTCCTCTTGTTTTACAATGTAAATGATATGCATTTATGTAAAATAATAATGTTATATTAAATAAATATAGGAGTCATGATTGTCATGAATTACATCTAGTGGGTTATGAAAAAGAAAATTAATTGCAGAATTAGCAATTACTATGTCATGGATGCCATTTGTCATGACTTGATTTCATTTAGTTTGTCATGGATAAGCTTATATCTTCGATTCTATGACCATGCTGTTTAGAAGGCCATGCATTTAAGATAGTAGGAATAACACTGAATAATGACTGCAATACCATTTATTATGTCATTGATAACAGATTATCATGGCTTGGATAATACTTATCTGTTTAGATATATCAATCCATGCCATGTATGTACTTATCATTTCATAGAACATGAAACAAGAACATGTTATTCATGTCTAAGTAATACAGTCATGGGTATTACTTACTATGTTTGATGTGACTTACCAAGTCAGGAATTCTCCATTCTTTGTAAGATAGGTCTTGGAGGTCATAGGAGGTATGATTAATTGTTACCATGTCATGGATACCATTTGTCATGCCATTATTCCACGTACTTTCTCATGGATAAATGATTGTTTTTGTCATTGTAGGGTAAAAATCTAATGAAATGGTCTCCACATATAAAACTTTTAATGATATAAACAACGCGTTTCGAACACGTAGTGTTCTTCCTCAGGCATTAACTAAAAAAATACAATGACACCAGAGAGTTATCTATAGTACAAAGTAAATAAGTACAAAAATTAATATAAAATAAAATAAGGCAGAAAGTACGAACCTAAGGGTGAGGGCCTCTGAATAAGACTGACTGGAAATGGAAAGGACATGGGTGGGGGTATATAGGGTACATCTGTTTCTTATTAGAGCAGGTAGAGTTTTCTCTAAAGTTAGGCTGAGCCTTTACATTTTCTTTTAGACTAAGTGTAGGAAACATATTGAAAAAATAACACACAGAGCTATAACGAATGTTAATAACAATATGTTTCCTACACTTAGTCTAAAAGAAAATGTAAAGGCTCAGCCTAACTTTAGAGAAAACTCTACCTGCTCTAATAAGAAACAGATGTACCCTATATACCCCCACCCATGTCCTTTCCATTTCCAGTCAGTCTTATTCAGAGGCCCTCACCCTAAGGTTCGTACTTTCTGCCTTATTTTATTTTATATTAATTTTTGTACTTATTTACTTTGTACTATAGATAACTCTCTGGTGTCATTGTATTATTTTAGTTAATGCCTGAAGAAGAACACTACGTGTTCGAAACGCGTTGTTTATATCATTAAAAGTTTTATTAGTGGAGACCATTTCATTAGATTTTTACCCTACAATGAGTAAATACCACATAATAACAGATTGCACTACATTAGGATTGTTTTTGTGTCCATGTATATGCATAATGTAAGATTATTATATTACCAGGGGTAGTAATAGAGGGATTAAGAGCCTCTAACACTCAATTCCGACTTTCTTCCTTCACGAGGGTACCCTGTTAACCTGCTATATGCAGGGACAAACGAAAGAGGAGGAGAAGGTGATCAGGGGCTGGGCCAGACCACCTTCGTTTCCCATCCTTCCTAATCCCCAAATCCCTCCATTCATCCCAGCCCCAATTTAAGGTATAATGCGATCCGTGCCGATATATGGATGATACATGGTTTTTTTTTTTGTATTATGAACGGAGCCTCAAGGGCACCAGGTGACTCCGTTGAGTAAATAACCTTACTCCGGTATGCGGTGGTCTGCCGGAGCGGACAAAATACCACGGATAGAGCTTCAGGGATTTTCCCCAGTAAGGACAATGAGGTCTGGAGAACATCCTCCGAAAGTGCAGAGTGTCGAAAAGTGCTAACTAGTGTGATCCTCTCATAAGTGCACATGCGGACGCAAAGATGACCATCCCGAAGAAGGAGAAAGGAAGTACCTTCCTCCGAAATATAATGAGATCGAATGGATGTTATCAATGATGGTTTGTGCAGATTCTGCGAAAAGGAAAACACACCGTTGCACCTGCTGATAACTTGTAAGGCAACTTTGCTGCAGAGAAGCAGGTGCTTCGGGACACTCAACAAACCATAGAAAAACTTTTACCGCTGTTACCAGCAAAAGTGCTGAACTTCTTGGACGCTTTAATTCTAACTGCTGAGGTACTTTAGTACAGAAGGGGGGAAGTACAATAGTTTTTTTTTAAACGACGCAGTGCTATAGTAACACTAAAAAAAAAAAAAAAAAAATGGATGCAATTTGTCCATGTCATTATTCCACTTAACATTGTCATGGATAAGAAATCGTTACTGAGTCCATGGACATTCATGGCAGAAGATTTTTATTGGTATTTCTACTATTTCCAGAAAATTTTTCAACTATCTTAAAATGATTCCCTGTACATTGTCCACACTTTTATGTCAATTATACTTTAATTTTTCTGGATGATTCGTACTAAATTAATTTTAATGACAAATTTGATTATTATAATTATAAGATGATTTATTTTTGAAAGTTTTTTCATTCTATTTTTCATTTATTGAATTTATTTACTTAATGCCTTTAAAATAAAATATGTATGATTAATGTGTTAGTTACTGGGTAACATATCTACAAAATATCCAGGCATTGTAGATAATGCCTAGTTATTCCGTAGAACAGTGTTTCTTAAACTTTTTTACTTCAGGGCGCACCTATGAAACCAAACCAAAACTTTGGGGCGCATCACTGATTTTAATATAGAAAATTTAGTCCTGAGATTTGATAACAGGAAAATGATTGGAAATTAAAATGTGTAGTTTTTTTTAAGTAAAAGAATGGAAGAGAGAGTGAGATGGAGTGAGGGGTAGTAAAAATTATTTAAATCCCCGAGTAAAGGCAAAGAGGAAGTATTATCCATTGATGCTTTAAGATTAAAGAAACTTACCTTCCAGTTCAAAATAAGAAGTGGTCGAGACTTGACTCAGACTTAAAAACCACAAACTTGGTGTTTTCTCAAATAAATTATAATGATTCAAAAACTGAAATATAAATCTGTTTATATAAACTTAATCTTCTGTTATCTTGGGGCGCACCTGGCTACCTTCCAGGGCGCACTAATACGCCCGGGCGTACCGTTTGAGAAGCACTGCCGTAGAATGTTAAATCCTATTTAGGCCAAGTATTACTAGACTTTTTTTTATCTAGGTTTATAAATATAAATGACGTGAATTTAAAAACTAAAATAAAAATCATATTTTAAATAAATAATGAGAGTCTTTAACAAAAAAAAAAAAAGTTATTCAAAATGAAATTCATACAATGATACATTCAGCTTTTTTAATTTTTTTGAAACAAAATTCTTGTATATCATCTAAGAAATTAACCTGATGTCGCTGTATGGCAGGCTAAATTATTCCTTAGTTACTTTCTATTACATATATTTTTTATTACCTAAGCAATGTAAAGATAATCTATATATATATCTAGTCTTTTGTTTTGGCTACTGGAAAGATTTCCAAGTTTTTGCAGCTTTAACTCCCATTTTATTGTTAGATTACAGTAGACTATCGTATTTGTGTAACATGAAAAAGAAGTTTAGTAGACAACATATTTAATTTGAGATGTGCGTAATGTTAATCAGTTATCATCGTGATATTAATTTATATTTAAATGCAGTTTTTTACTTTCTGGTGATCGAATATGGTGTTGTGTAGCAAAATCAGAGATGCATGTGATATTTTACTGGTTCTTAGTTTTGACGTTCTGTAAAATTAGAAAGATTTGGAGTTGTATTTTATATTTTTCCTGTTTCTGATATCTTCACTTTATCGAATTCCCAAGAAATGTGTGACGGATAAATTGTTTCATACATATAATGCTAGTTTTAGGCATTTTACATATTGAAAGAAACTAACTAACTAATCCCGTTTCAGAGTACGGAGTGTTCTTTTGATTTCTCTATGTTTCTTTGTTTATATTGAACTATATATATATATATATTTATATATATAAAAACTAGAATTAAAAAGAACACATAGAAAGGAAACCACTGAACTCACTACTACATTTCGATGTCCTCGTCTTCAGGATAAGAAGTGATAATCTCCATAGGCTGATAACGACTGACTTGGCGTTCGAACTGAAGCACTCAAGCAGTATATATATATATATATATATATATATATATATATAACAGTTATATATAAATATATATATAAATAATATATATAATATATATATATATTATATATATATATATATAAAGATTTCACATAAACACGTGAAACAACAATCAATGATTAAACCACAATAAGAATGGGAAAACAAGACTAAGATCTTTCAATCGTAACAAGCGGTCTTCGTCAGAGTCAAAAACCCAACATAGTCTTGTTTTCCCATTCTTATTGTGGTTTAATCATATATATATATATATATATATATATTGAATCGCGCTCCGTTCTTTGACGTGGGGAGATCTCTCTCACTTCGTCCTCTCTACTAGTCTACTCTCCTGATGACGAACAACAGTTCGAAATATTGAATTCTGTAAGTTTTCTTTGTATTCTCTTTTCTGTGTCGTGCTTTTTGTAATTTAAAGTTTTATATATATATATATATATATATAATATATATATATATATATATATATATCAATGATCAAACCGCAAGAAAAATGGAAAACAAGACTAAGATCGTTCAACCGTAACAAGCGGTCTTCTTCAGAGTCAAAATCCTGACTTAGTCTTGTTTTCCCATTTCATTGTGTTTCTTGACCATTGATTGTTATTTAAATGTGTTTATGCGAAAGTTTTGTTTCAAAGTCGCATATTTTTTTTTTAGAATTATAGTATAAAATCGAGTCTGATTCTACAAACATGTCACATTATATTCTCCCTTATTCTATTTTTTTTTAGATTTAACATCTACTAAATAGTTTCATTTCTTTCAGGTATGTCACTGCTTCAATGCTCATATCCGCTTCATGTATATCTCTACTTTTGTAAAATAACCTTATATTTCTATATTATTTTTTGACCTAACGTACATCTCATTCTCAAATTTTACCCATTTCAATTTAATACAAGAAATTATCATCTATACCCAGGTATTTTTATCTATTTTGTATGATAATCTTTATAGTTTTTATGGCGCAGGATTATTTTTATATTATTAAAAACCAAGAATTGAATTAAATTTATCAATCTATTGTTTGAAAGATTTTTGTTAATATAGTAAATTGATTTATATATATCTCGTGCATTATAATTGAAATATATGTTCCGAATGATGTAAACGTAAAATATAAGTTTATGTAATGGGGGTTCTGGGAACTATATATTATATTTTATATACGAATTTACATTAGAAGTATTTTAACACAAT
The DNA here is from genome assembly GCA_026182355.1 of Hermatobates lingyangjiaoensis. Lineage (NCBI taxonomy): Eukaryota > Metazoa > Arthropoda > Insecta > Hemiptera > Hermatobatidae > Hermatobates > Hermatobates lingyangjiaoensis. The sequence continues at coordinate 4,992 of JAPFBL010001197.1, read as the reverse complement.
ATTGTTTGAATATACAGTGGAACCTCTACATACGAGATTAATTCGTTCCCGAATCATGGTCGTATCTAGAGCGATTTTTCCCATAAGAAATAACTGAAAACCAATTAATTTGTTCCTCGGCCTACCAAAATCATTCAAGTTAACCCTAAATAACTATGAACACATCTTCCTGATTAGTAAAAACACATTCAAATAGTGATTGAACATAAAAATACAGTAATAAGATCAATAAGATGATATTAAGGAAATAAAATGCGTGTTAATTTATGCGCGAGCATCTGGAAATTCTCGTAACTTGGCCATCTAGCGGGAGCTTTTGGAAATTCTCGTAACTTGGCCATCTAGCGGGAGTTTCTGGAAATTCTCGTAACTTGGCCATCTAGCAGGAGCATCTGGAAATTCTCGTAACTTTGGCCATCTAGCGGGAGCATCTGGAAATTCTCGTAACTTGGCCATCTAGCTAGAGCATCTCGAAATTCTCGTAACTTGGCCATCTAGCGGGAGCATCTGGAAATTCTCGTAACTTGGCCATCTAGCGGGAGCATCTGGAAATTCTCGTAACTTGGCCATCTAGCAGGAGCATCTGGAAATTCTCGTAACTTGGCCATCTAGCTAGAGCATCTCGAAATTCTCGTAACTTGGCCATCTAGCGGGGGCATCTGGAAATTCTCGTAACTTGGCCATCTAGCGGGAGCATCTGGAAATTCTCGTAACTTTGGCCATCTAGCGGGAGCATCTGGAAATTCTCGTAACTTGGCCATCTAGCGGGAGCATCTGGAAATTCTCGTAACTTGGCCATCTGGCGGGAGCATGTGGAAATTCTTGTAACTTGGCCATCTAGCGGGAGCATCTGGAAATTCTCGTAACATGGCCATCTAGAGGGGGCATCTGGAAATTCTCGTAACTTTGATTTTCTCTTGTATGTAAAGCAAGATTTTTGCTCGAAAGACCTCTCGTATCTCGAGTTTCTCATAACTAGAGTAGCTTGTATGTAGAGGTTCCACTGTATATGTCTCATGCATTATAATTGAAATGACGTAATGTTCTGAATGACGTAAACATAAAATATAAGTTTATGTTATGGTGCTTCTGATAACTATTAATTATGTTTTATATACCAATTAACATTAGAAGAATTTTAATGCAATATCGTTTGAATATATATTTAGAATATAAGTATTTTATTACAGAGAATTATATGGGATCTCCACATAATATACAAAAGTCAATAGCTGTAGCAAAGATCTTGCCAGATCGTCGACGGCAAAACCGAACGAAATATGGGGATAGGACGAAGGAAAGAATCGAATTAAGTGTGAAAGATGATGGCACATGACATAAGCTGGTTTTTAACTGGCCTCCGTCAGTGTTGCCACTACAATGTTTTCAAAACATAATAGACGGAAGAAAATACATTGCATGATTGCGTTTTATGAATAACAAGCAGAAATACCTGGCGTTGCGCCCGGGTCTAGAAGTTTCAAGTATAAAATATGAAATGATCCAAATGAAAATTGGGTTCAATATTATTTTATGCATTTTGTCTTACGATTCTTCATTCATGATCTACTGTCCCTTGGACGTTTTTTAACATTTTCAGGAGAATAGTGGTACCTAGGCTATGAAAGAAGCATCGTGGAGCAAAAAATCATTAAATAACATTGAGCTTGATTTTTATTTCAAACATTTCATATTTTATGCATTAAGGCCATAGACGCCATATTTCTTGAGAAAAAATGCAAAAACTCAAAATCGGTAAATTTTTGAGGTTTTTGGGCCCTAGGGGGTCTGGGTTAGGCTGCCTCCCAGAGTTTAATAGCCTAAAACCTCCCCAAGACCTATAGAAAGTGCCTTGCAAAAGAATTTTTGAAAAAGGTCCAATGTAGGCTGAATGCATAAGGTACAAACATACATACATACATACATACATTCATACAAAGCCACGATGAGAATTTATATATAGATTACAAGTAAATTGAGTAATTTATTTTTCTTAAATTAAAGCAATGGGCGCTTTAAATATTTCCTAACTCATGATTATTTCGGGTAAGGATTATTCGGAAATACCTATGTTATTAAAAACACGATCTAGAACATAGTTAACGGTTGTTTTTAAGTTAAATGAATTTTCTGTGTGGAGAAAAAATATAAATTAAAATATTTTAATTTACATATATATATATATATATATATATATATATATATATATATATATATATATATATATATATATATGATCAAACCACAATAAGAAATGAGAAAAGAAGACTAAAATCTTTCAACCGTAACAAGCGGTCTTCATCACAGTCAAAAACCCAACTGTTGGGTTTTTGACTCTGACGAAGACCGCTTGTTACGGTTGAAAGATCTTAGTCTTGTTTTCCCATTTCTTATTGTGGTTTGATCATTGATTGTTGTTTCACGTGTTTATGTGAAATCTTTTTTTTTATATATATATATATATATTATATATATATTTTTTATATATATTATGACTTGCTTTCTTGACCCAATTTATATGATGTAATTTTTTTGATGGTTGAGGAGTAATAATTTTAAACTAGTCCTTTTGCCGACGTTTTGACATATATTTATGTCATCTTCAGGGCTACAACATGATATTAAAGTAAGTAAGTAGTAGTGCTAATTCTAAAACAGTCATGTTATAGCCCTGAAGATGACATAAATATATGTCGAAACGTCGGCAAAAGGACTAGTTTAAAATCATTAGATCTCAACCTTCAGAAAAATTATATTATATATTTAGATATATGGGTATATATATATATATATATATATATTATATATATATATACACACAATTAAAAGAAACGGTCCAGCGGACTTTTTTACAATAAAATAAAAAACGAAGGAAACACACAGAAAGACACAGAATTAACTCACATCGATATTTCGACAATCGTCGTCATCAGGAGGTGCGAAGAGCGAAGAGTCCCGCAGGAAGACAGAGGTTAAGGTGATGTCTGCGGTCTTGGAGATTATTGCAGATATTGTGAATACGGAGGGACAAGGTTCGGGGTATAGACTTTTTAACATGGGATGGATGGCAACTATTGTAATGGAGGTACTGTTGGGAGTTGGTGGGTTTTATATGTACGGAAGTCAAGAAGTGTCCATTGTCTAAAGTAACGTCAACGTCAAGAAAGGTGATAAGTCTGTCGGAGATGTCGTAAGTGAAAGTGATGGAGGGGCAGAAAATCTTTCCTTTCAAAATTTCTGCCCCTCCATCACTTTCACTTACGACATCTCCGACAGACTTATCACCTTTCTTGACGTTGACGTTACTTTAGACAATGGACACTTCTTGACTTCCGTACATATAAAACCCACCAACTCCCAACAGTACCTCCATTACAATAGTTGCCATCCATCCCATGTTAAAAAGTCTATACCTCGATCCTTGTCCCTCCGTATTCACAATATCTGCAATAATCTCAAAGACCGCAGACATCACCTTAACCTCTTAAAGGACAAATTTTCTGAACGAGGCTATCCTCGCTCCTTCATTGATAGTCGTGTTTTACCGGCTGACATCTCCCACCAACCCAGACCCAAGAGGGATAGAAGTAACACTTCCTTCTTCCTGACAACCTACTTCCCTGGCGCTTATAAGCTTCGTGCTGTTATTAAGGAGTCTTTTCCGATTCTGTCTACTTCTACTTCTACTTCTTCCATCTTTAATCACCCCCCTTCTATTTCCTACCGTAAACCTACCAATCTAAAAAGCATTTTCTCTCATATTTCCCCTCAGCCTGGATTATGTGGACGCCGTGGCTGTCAAACTTGCCTGATTGTAAATCCTAATCCTTCCTTCGATTCCCCTCTCCACCATAGTTCCTACCCGGTTCAGGTCAATTCCTCCTGTACCTCGAGCAACTGTGTTTACCGACTGGATTGCACTCAGTGTGACTCCTTTTACGTTGGCTTAACTTCTAATAAGTTGAGCCTTCGTATGAATGGTCATAGGGCTTCAGTCGGTCAACGCAGTAACTATCCTGTAGCCATCCATGCGAACTCGCATGGACTCAGTTTCAATGACTGTTTCAGGGTTCAGATCCTGAAACAGATCCCCGAATCCAACAATAAAGTTTTATTGATGCTTACTTTTAAAGAGCTTACTTGATGCTCGCTCTTCCCCCGGACTCAACCTCAACCGATAATTTATTTATGATTTATTTATTTATTTATTATTTTTTATTTATTTATTTATTATTTTACTTTTTATTTATTATTTTTATTAATTTTAATTTGATTTATCTACTTTTTTATAATTTTTTATAGTTATAATTTTTACTCGTTCCTTTTACGTCTTAATTTGGCTCTTCATTTCCTTCCCTCCCTTTCCCCCGCTTGGTGGTAAGTGGTGGGGTACTGGCTGCGGTTTCCGAGTTCAGTACCGCCCTGTCTTCCTGCGGGACTCTTCGCTCTTCGCACCTCCTGATGACGACGATTGTCGAAATATCGATGTGAGTTATGTCTGTGTCTTTCTGTGTGTTTCCTTCGTTTTTTATTTTATTATATATATATATATAACAGATTCAATAATATATCGACCGTTTGATAGAATAGGTGTGTTCTCTAATCGGGGTTCGGTCAATTTTCCAGGATAAAAAATCAAACTCTCGTTGCCAACGTTTCGGTTTTATTTAAAACCTTTTTCATAGGCAGAAGTAAGAATTTTTTAACTAAGAAAATTAAATTTACATTATTTAAAGGAAGAACAATGTTAGCCGGACAAAACCTTCGACTAGACTGTCTATATATATATATATTACAGAACGCCCGTTATTTGGCTTCTATCTGTTTTTGACACAATTTCTCCAGTTTCCGGAATTTCTTCCTTGTCTCTTCATTAATACTATAAAGCTTCTCACCAATATTGCTAGTCGACATGTTTCGAATGTAACACATTCATCATCAGGACAATAATGAGAATAATGGTTAGATCGTTAATTTATATATTTAGAGGTA
>JAPFBL010001196.1:0-26678 GCA_026182355.1 Hermatobates lingyangjiaoensis | reverse complement strand
AAAACCCCAGGGTTCCGCGAACCCACTTTGGGAATCTCTGGCGAAGGGGAAGCATTGCTTTCATTAACTGTACGCCTACGGCGATGACTCTGATTATATATATATATATATATTTTTTTTTTTTAGATATCTTTACCTCTTGAACAAAGAAGAAATGCTACAAAACTCTATAATCCGACAACTGTTGAAGAAATGGAATTGAAATATCAGTCAATACCATGGAGGGAATACATCAGCACTTTGCTTGAACCCAGCGTCAGTTTAAAGCCAAATGAGAAGATTATTATTACTGTACCGGAGTACATCTCAGGCTTGGAGAAGATACTAGCTTCAGTCGAGAAAAGGTTGGTGGTTTAGTTTGGCTTTAATACTTAATTCACTATAATTCTTCGATATGAATGTTTATGAGGTTGATCTCAATTGTATTGTGGTTTTAGAGTATTGGTTTTTAAACGAAAAAAAAATAGTATACTTGACCCTCGAGTTTCTATACTTCAAGAAACTGTACTTTCAAGTTCCCGGCACTGTTTTTTTTTTCTTCCGAATTGAATGATTTATCATCCGAATACAGAGGAACCTCTACATACGAGCTACTCTACTTACGAGAAACTCGAGATACGAGAGGTCTTTCGAGCAAAAATCTTGCTCTACATACGAGAGAAAATCCAAGTTACGAGAATTTCCAGATGGTTCCGCTAGGAACCTACTAGTCGTACTAGGAACCTATGTAGATACTAGTCGTGCTACAGCTCTTTTTAATGACACTTGCCTTACACATTTCCGTAACATTTTGAAAGGGAGGCAGAGACAAACCTCCTTGGATAAGTTTTTCTTCAAAAGACCTATAGAAAGTGAAAGTGTTGCGATTCCAGCTAAAAGGGCAAAAGAAAGCGAAGAAAAGTAAAAACTGATACAGTAATGTTAAAAAGCAAAAAAAAGCAGAAAAAAGTGCATAAATAAATTAGTGCCGTAAAAAATTTAGTTTTTCATTAAGTTAACTTTAATTTTAAGTGGAAGTGCTCATAATAAATGTCATCATAAACTCGCATTTTATTTCGTTAATATCATCTTATTTATCTTATTACTGTATTTTTATGTTCAGTCACTATTTGAATGTGTTTTTAGTAATCAGGAAGATGTGTTCATAGTTATTTAGGGTTAACTTGAATGATTTTGGGAGGCCGGGAACAAATTAATTGGTTTTCAGTTATTTCTTATGGGAAAAATTCGCTCTAGATACGAGAAATTCTAGATACGAGCACGATCCGGGAACGAATTAATCTCGTATGTAGAGGTTCCACTGTATTGGTAATTCACAATGAGGACAGAGTGAGACTGAGTAGCCTAGGCTACTCCAATTTCGTTATCTTAAGAAAACTGTTTTTTTTTTGTTAATTTTAAAGTTTATTATGAATTAATAATGGTGTTTATTTAAATTAAATATGTAGTGCGCTAAATTAAATGAAATTGAGATAGCTTTGCTCTTCTAGAAAGTTTTAGCGAGGTTATGTATACAGTACGTCTTGTCATGCTGTCAACCACTTAGCTTACCCTACCCACCATTAGGCTACCACATACCAGTGTTACCGATTTCCAGAATTTTCTGTTTCTGGACCTGTCTCTGGCTCTATAAGTACGGATATTCGAGGGTCCAGTGTACTTTGAGGGTCCATCGCATCATTTAGTGGACTTTGGACGAAATAAAAAAGTAAAGACACTTTTGGAATTTCGTGGGCTCATTATGCTATAATTTTAATATATATATATAGTTTTCTATGAGTTGTCCGGGGAAAGGAATATGATTCGTTGCAATGTTGACCAATAGGAGTGAAGTTTACAGGTTCAAACTTCACTCCTATTGGCAGAAGACTTCTGCCAAAGACTTCAGAAGACTGAGGCTTCGCTGAGCAGCGGGTAACTGGGACCTCACGCATGAACCTGTAAACTTCACTCCTATTGGTCAACATTGCAACGAATCATATATATATATATATATATAATTAAAAGAAACGGTCCAGTGGACTTTTTTAAATAAAATAAATTCAAGAAGAAGGAAACACACAGAAAGACACAGACATAACTCACATCGATATTTCGACCATCGTCGTCATCAGGAGGTGTGAAGAGCGAAGAGTCCCGCAGGAAGGCAAGGCGGTGACTCAGGGCGGGTCTTTCTGTGTGTTTCCTTCGTTTTGAATCTTTTATATATATATATATATATAATATATATATATATATCAGTGGCGATTTCTCAGGGAATGCAACACATGCATTGCATGCATAGAATTCATCTTTAAAGAAACCAAAATGTTCGAGACTCGAAATATTTAAAGGAACCCCTTTTTTTTTATTCCACTACACGCTAAGGAACCATTTTCTATGATTGCGCTAAGCTTCCCAATGCAGGGGTTTACTCTTATCATTTCTGGTTAATGAAAATGGTCTTAATTGCCAAGAGAAACAAGAACGAAGTTTGCATACACTGCAACTCAGGCTTGCTGAGCTCCTCAAATACATACTGGAAAGTGATTTGCACACAGGTCTTCCGGAAATTTATAAACTCATGAATTTGGTTATGACTATTCCCATAACAACAGCAAGTGTTGAGAAATCGTTTTCTGCCCTCAAAAGAATTAAAAGTTATTTACGAAGCTCCCAACGTGAAGAGTGATTGTCTAATTTATCCCTAATTCAATTGAAAGACATTTACTTAAAGATCTCATGGCAGATAGAGAGAAGTTTTATGGTTTTGTTATCGAAGAATTTTGCAAGAAGTTTTTATTCAAATGATGTATTGTGTACCTCTTTCTTTAATAAAAACATTTTTTGCCTATTTTTATTGTATTGGTTAATAAAAGTTAATGTTAAAAGTATTTCCAAATAAAACCTGTTTCAAATCCCCATAAAATGTTTTTAATACATCATTATCCTTTTGTGCATCATGAAAAGACTGAACATGAGAATTAGAAGGGTATTTCTCTGTATTTCTTTTATTCTTTGAAAATTGCATGCCTAAAGAAAAAGGTCAGGAGTCGCCACTGATATATATATTTGTTGTGTTGGTACTGTCGTCAAGATCATATATTCACAGGTTTGACTATTATTATTATTATTATAATTTGAGGGTGACTATAGCACTGTGTTTAAAAAAAAAGATTATTGTACTACCCCCCTTCTGTACTAAAGTACCCCAGCAGTTAGCTTTAACGCCTCAAAGAAGCTCAGTACTTTTGCTGGTTCCAACGGTAAAAGTTTTTCTATGGTTTTATTGAGTGTCCCGAGCACCTACCTCTCTGCAGCAAAGTTGTCTTACAAGTTATCAGCAGGTGCAACGGTGTTTCTTCCTCTTTGCAGAATCTGCACAAACAATCATTGATAATGTCCATTCAGGCTCCCTATGTTTTGGGAGAAAGTCACTTTCTTTCTCCTTCTTCGGGACGGTCATCTTCGGGTTCTCAGCTGCACTTGTGGAAGGTTGCCTCCCACTAGTTAGCGCTTTTTTTGAACCCTCTGCGCTTCCGGAGGATGGTCTCCAGACTTCCTTCTCCTTACAGGGGAAATCCCTAAAGCTCTATCGGTGGTATTTTGTCCTCTCCGGCAGAGCACTGCATACCGGAATAAGGCTATTTACTCAAGGGGGTCGCCTGGTACTTTTGAGGCTCCATTCATAATACAGTAACCCCTGTATCATCCATCCTTCGGCACGGATCGCATAAAACCTTAGATTTCGGCTGGGATAAAAGGAGGGGATTTGGGGATTAGGAAGGATGTTCAGGCCCAGCCCCTGATCACCTTCTCGTCCTCTTTCGTTTGTCCCTGCATATAGCAGATTAACAGGGTAGCCTCGTGAAGGCCGAAAGTCGGAGTTGAGTGTTAGAGGCTATTAGTGGCGCTTGATCACTCCATTACTACCCCAGGTTTGACTATAGAGCGTGTATTGTTTTTATTTGAGAGACATAAAGGTTAGATTGTGTTTGTGTGCTCGGTGATTTGTTGCTGCTGACAATATAATTACTTGTAGACTAACTTAGGTTAGGTTGCAGTGGCAGTCCCACAAGGGAACACACGTAGGCCAAGCATTGGCCCTTTGTTATACCACATAATGAAGATTGATTCTACAGTGGGAGTCCTAAATTTTGCCTAACTCAAATGTATTTAGAGTAGGGATCTTTAACGAGTACCTGACATCATACAGGCTCGGGACCGACGGTTTAACGTCCTTCTCCGAGGGACGACGTGCTCAGATTTATTCACCTCCCGCGTGAATAAATCGAGGGTCAGGTGATGATTGAACCCCGGTCCTATCAGTTCAGAGGTGAGCACGTAACCACTGAGCTAGCCTGGCCCCCTATTTGTAGACTAACTTATACCACGTATACATTTTTTTTGCTCACGTTGACTCACCGTTCCCCATAGTCAACATTCCAAAAGTTTTTAAGCACTTAATACAATTTGTTAAACAAAAACAATACAAAATCTCTGTTTCATTATTTTCAATAGTGAAAAATAGCTAAAAACACAAATACTCGTCGAACATCATCTAGTCTCTCACATAAAAACAATACATGCTATATAGTCAAAACTGTGACCATATGATCTTGACTAGTGTACCAACACAACAACAAAAAATATGAATTTAGACTTAACAGAGTGCGCGAAATTCAAAAAGTGTCATTACTTTTTAATCCCACGTCGCACATATGTCAGTACAGCATAACCAATAACATAACAAAACATATCGAGCTGGTCGTTAGAATATTCAAACAGAATAAAACATTAGGTCCAATAACGTTTTCAATTTATTTCAATATTTTAAAATGTATTCTCATTTTTAATATACCATATATTAAACTGATTTGTATAATTTATTTTAGCATATTTTATAATATGTTAATGAAGAAATATTTTTGTTATTATTGTTTTAAAAAGATTTTTATATTTCGATATCACGTTGTAAATGTAATGAGCAGTTTTCATTTACCTAAAAGTTAATATTTGTTTGAAAATTTACACGTTCATAATTATGTTTTTTTAAGTATTCTTAGATGGTAATGTTTACTAATACTTCAGGGATTTTGTTTTGTTGTTTTTTTTTTGTATTGTTTAAACCAGGCATGGGCAACCTTCTTTGAACTGACGGCCGCATTATATAATTTCAAAGTGACCACGGGTCGCATGGTAATTTCTGTGGTATTTCCATATATACAGCTAATATGTTTGATGTATTTTTATGAATATATAGAAATACATAGTATTCTATATTATTATTTATATCTCATTATTTTCTTATGATAAACAATGATCACAAACAATCTCCAAAAGGTTAGTGCGTATTATATGAAAAAACTAAAACATTTGTTGCTAAAGAGCTCTCCCTCTCTCTCCCTCTCCCTCTTCCGCTCTCTCCCTCCCTCCCTCCCATCTACCTCCCTCCCCGCCTCTCCCTCCCTCCCCCTCTCTCCCTTCCTCCCTCTCTCTCCCTCTTCCCCTCTCTCCCTCTTTCCCTCCCTCCTCTCCCTCCCTCCCTCCCTCTCTCCCTCTTCCTCTCTCTCCCTCCCTCTCTCTCCCTCCCTCTCTCCCCCTCTCTCTCCCTCTTCCCCTCTCTCCCTCTCTCCCTCTTCTTCTCTCTCTCCCTCTTCCTCTCCCTCCCTCTTCCTCTCCCTCCCTCTCTCCCCCTCCCTCTCCCCCTCTCTCTCCCTCCCTCTCCCCCTCTCTCTCCCTCCCTCTTCCTCTCTCTCCCTCCCTCTCCCTTCTCTCTCTCCCCCCTCTTCCTCTCTCTCCCTCCCTCTTCCTCCCTCTTCCTCTCTCTCCCTCCCTCTTCCTCTCCTTCCCTCCCTCCCTTCCCTCTCTCCCTCTCCCTCTTCCTCTCTCCCTCCCTCTCTCCCTCTCCTCTCTCTCCCTTTCTCCCTCTTCCCCTCTCTCTCCCTCCCTCCATCCCTCTCTTCCTCTCTCTCCCTCTTCCTCTCTCTCCCTCCCTCCCTTTCTCCCTCCCTCCCTCTCTCCCTCCCTCCCTCTCTCTCCCCCTCTTCCTCTCCTTTCCTCTCCTTCCCTCCCTCTCTCCCTCTCCCTCTTCCTCTCTCCCTCCCTCTCTCCCTCTCCTCTCTCTCCCTTTCTCCCTCTTCCCCTCTCTCTCTCCCTCCCTCCATCCCTCTCTTCCTCTCCCTCTCCCTCCATCCCTCCCTCTCTCCCTCTTCCTCTCTCCCTCCCTCCATCCCTTTCTCTTCTCTCCCTCCCTCCATCCCTTTCTCCTTCCCTCCCTCCCTCCATCCCTTTCTCCTTCCCTCCCTCTCCCTCTTCCTCTCTCTCCCTCTCTCCCTCTTCCTCTCTCTCTATTCCACATATCACTACCATTAGTTTGTACCACCCTTCGCTGTTTTTTTTACAATAATAATATAATTGTATATTTATCGACCTTTTGTCTCCTCCTTCAGGACTCTTGCTAATTACCTATTGTGGCGAGCTGCCTCCAGCACTGTCTCCTATCTCCCAAACAGCTTCAGAGAACGTCAACTTAAATACTCGACTGTCTTAAGTGGGCGAACAGAAAGAGAGCCTCGCTGGAAGGAATGTGTTTCCTATGCATCAGCGATGTAAGTATCTTCATTACATTCTTATCTATCAAAAATAAACTTCCAACGAATATATCCATACACTATAATAGTGCACGTCGTAACTAGCAGTTCCAGACTACAGATAATAAAGATAATTCAAAATTGAAATCTTTCGTTTAGAGATTAATAAATGTAATTATCGTACATCTTTAATTATAAATCATCTTAAAACAACATTTTTTCTTCGCTGTTTATGATGTTTTTCAGAGAAAAAAAAGGGTATTTTCCTGTTTTAAATTTGAAAATTTTTACTTTAATATTCAATGTAGAAGGATGTCAAGTAAACCATGTAAGAAATCCACTAGCTATTTGAACAAAACCATGTTCTCTTGTAGGTGAATATTTCGTATCAAGAAATCTTCACTTTGGTTTTTCAAAAATGTTATTACTGCTTAGTTATACTAATGAAATTATTTGCAAATAATAAATTATTTGTGATGTACAAAAATAAGCTTATATATTGATATGTCCTTCAATCACTATCTTTACTACCTCAGGAATGAAAGACTAATAATTATATCCCATTTAGATGTTTACGTTATGCTTAAATGAGTCGTTATGTGTTATATAGTCAAGAAATTTGATATTAAGTTATTTATAGTAAAGTTGAGTGTAGGCCACTCCAGATTTTATTTACATAGTAGTCGTGTTCGAATAGTCCAAACGATAAGACTATTGCGTAAATTTTGCTTACTTTGATAAAGTTTTAAATTTCATGGAATTGGTTTAACAGAAGTCAAGGCGTGAACAATAATATTGTAAGTGTGGTGAATTTGTTATTTTTTTATATTTTCATAGTAGACGTGTTAGAATAGTCAAAACAACAAGACTAATACAGAAAGTTTGCTTAATTTGATAAAGTTTTCTATTTACATGGAATACTCAAGAAGTTTGATATTAAGTTACTTATAGTAAAGTTGAGTGTAGGCCACTCCAGATTTTTTTTTTATATTTTCAGAGTAGTCGCGTTAGAATAGTCAATACGACAAGACTAATAGAGAACGTTTGCTTAATTTGATAAAGTTTTCTATTTACATGGAATACTCAAGAAGTTTGATATTAAGTTACTTATAGTAAAGTTAGGTATAGGCCAATCCAGATTTTTTTAAACTGTTTCTGGGTTTAAAGCAATTTTTTTTTGTATTGAAAGCCAGAGGCTTGTTAGAATCCTCTGATTTGGGGCAATAGTTGAGACAAAACATTATTATTAAATTTTTGACTTATTGCCCAGCTTTAGTTTTTTGATTGAGGTTTTGTGTGTACTGATAGAGAGTTGTGTGTGTTTGTTTGTAGGATGTCTCAGGCTGTTGGATCTCTTTATATCAGGCAGTTTTTCAAAGAGCAGGCAAAGAAGGATGCAGTGGATTTAGTTGAAAGAGTTCGCAGTGAAATGGTGGATATCCTTGAAAACGTAGACTGGATGGACAACGATACAAGGTAACACATGAGAATCATTCATAATTGAACTAATTAATCTCTTTATATAAAATTAATTAATCATATATTAATTAAAAATTAATCTCTAATATAAACGTTCAGACTGAAAAGTGTTTGTTTAAACTGTGAAGCGTTCGCTTTCCAAACAATCATTTGCTATATATAAAGGTCGTGAGTTTGTTTGTTTTGTTTGGTTGATTGTTTTGTTTGTTTGTTTGTTTGTTTGTTTGTTTGTTCACCAATTTTCCATGGTGATAGAGACCTGAAATTAAATATATATTATTTATTTCCTGAATAATGTTAAATAAAAGAAAACTATCACAATGTCCCCAAAATTGAAGCCAGGGTAGCCCAGTGGCTTGCATGCTCGCCGATATCAGTAGTGAAAATGTATTATATATATTAATGTAACAAAAAAAAAATAATTTAAAATTTGCGAAATGTAAACACTGGTAATAAAATAAAGACATATAGCCAGAGTAGCCCATAGGCTTGCGTGTTCACTGATGACAGTAGTGCAAATGTATTATAAATAAATGTAACAAATACATTAGAGGTTAAAGTAGATAATTTTAGAAACAAACTTGAACACAACTGTCGTATAAAATACAAATTATCTAAAGTAATATTATAACGACACATTCCTTTCATTAATGTTATTTTATGTTAGGTAAATAGAATATTTCAATTTACAAGTTTTTTTTGTTTTAAGTATATTTCATTGTGTATATAACCTGAATTGATGTTTTATTTATTTATATGATAAAATAAATACTTTTTTTTACTTTTAAATTATTTTTATTCTGCTAAATATACTTACTGTGTATATATCTTGAATCATGTTAAGAATACTATATCAAAAGGTTGGGTGATATAAGAATCTTATTCCGTGTATTAAAAAAAGAAACAACAATTAAGAAAATTTGAGTTTGCAAGTGTGTTTCTTTACTTTGTGTACTACCTATTCTCTATTTTGAACTGTTATTGTGACCAGTTTGGATCGCTTTTTTGTTTTATATATATATATATATATATATATATATATATATTATAAATATATATATGATTTATTTAAAATTATGCCAATTTTAACTTTTGTTCTTTTCCGGGTTAATTTTTCAAGTTTTCTGACTATGGATTTCTACCTTTCTGGTAAAATATAAAGTAATTCACCAAAAGTGAAAGTGAAGTAATTCACTTTTGGTGAATTACTTTATATTTTACCAGAAAGGTGGAAATCCATAGTCAGAAAACTTGAAAAATTAACCCGGAAAAGAACAAAAGTTAAAATTGGCATAATTTTTAATAAAACATGTTTGATTGAGGGTCTGCTATACACAAATATATATATATAAAAAGATTTCACATAAACAAGTGAAACAACAATCAAAGAAAGACCGCTTGTTACGGTTGAAAGATCTTAGTCTTGTTTTCCCATTTCTTATTGTGGTTTGATCTTTGATATATATATATATATATTATATATATATATATATATATATATTATATATATGTTGTTGAACGACCTTTGTACTGTGGCATGAATCAATTTCTAGTCCATCTTTCCAGTTTTCTCACCTAGTTTTACTAGTTATTTTATCATATTCATGTTCTTTCATATCTTTAATTCCGTTGTATATTTCATCTTTTAATGTAAGGTTATCAGTCCAATCTTCTAATTCACTTTCTAAGTTTCTGATTTCTTTTTTGCAATCTGATATTAATTTGTCTTTCTTGGCTATCTCGTATTCCAGAAGACTTCTTCTATATTTTAAAGTAAACTCCTCATCACGTGTTGCTGGGTCGTAAGTTCTAATATTTGTGAAATTGGGGAGCAATCCTTCTTTTATACATGTTTTGTTGAGCGACCTTTGTACTGTGGCAAGATGGAACTGTGGAAAGATGGACTATGAAATATATTCATGCCACAGTACAAAGGTCGTTCAACAAAACATGTATAAAAGAAGGATTGCTCCCCAAATTCACAAATATATATGTATATATATATATATATATATATATATATATATATATAATATATATATATATATATATATATATATTGATCATAGACAAACCAGAATATATAGAAGAAATGAAATTAGCGTTCGAAGCTAACTCGGTTTGAAAGTTCACTCATGAGATGGAAGCCATTAATAGCATTAACTTTCTTGATGTCCAAGTTAAAAATAATGCGGAAAATCAGAAGTTTGAGACATCTGTGTTTGTAAAGACTACAAACAACGGAATTCTTCTAAATGCTAAAAGTGAATGCCCCGACAGGTATAAGGATGGAATGATTAAGACACTCATTCGACGAGCATATAAAACGTCCTCTAGTTGGGAATTGTTCAAACAAGAAGAGAAAGGCTCCGACAAGTACTTATCAACAATGGATATAGCAACAGACACTTTGACTCCATCCTAAAATGTTGCCTTAACACACTACAAGGTACTAATAATGAACAGAATCCTGAAAACATAGGCGTCAAACATACATTATATTATAGAAATCAGTTTTCTAAGGCATATAAAACTGATGAACGTATATTAAAATCAATTATTAAGAACAATATAGCATGCCTTATTCCAGAAGACAGACTGCAACTCAGAATGTATTACACTAACTTTGCTATATCAAGAATGGTCATGAATAATAATCCACAAAAGAAAACATCCCTCCAGAAAACCAACGTCGTATATGAGTTCAAATGCAGCCTAGGGAACTGCGAGTCCTTACACTCAAAATACGTTGGTTCGACAACAACTACGCTCTCTAGAAGACTCACAATGCATCTTGCATCCGGAGGACCTAAGGAGCATGTCGCAGCAGTACATGGATTAAGATTAACGAGGGAAATGCTAAACGACAACACCGTGATATTAAAACAGGAACATGACCATATAAGACTGCAAATTTTGGAAGCCATTTTTATTCTAGAGAAAGAACCCACTATCAACAGCCAGACCAGTGGATTCACAAGAATTCTGAAACTGTACGAAGGCAGTCAGAAGACGAACCAATCAATGAGAGGTAAAGAAAAGACCCTGGGGAAACCTCACCTTGTCACTACCTGTTGATAACTTCTGTTGTCATGTTTACGTGCAGTTGACTTTGCGAATAGTTTATTTGAGTTTTTTTCAGTTTAAAATTATATTAGTTTTTAAGTAAATTGTGAAACTACGATTGTAAATAACATCCTTGATAATGGTCGATGAAGACCGAAACATGTCGATATACAGAAATAAAAATTTTGGAGAACTGATTTATCTTGTCCCAAACTTATGGAAGCCAGAGGTAAGGAAATTCGAAAAATTAATTCGAAAATGTGTCAAAATAGAAATAGGCTTAGGTTTTAATAGAACATACATATATATAAATGCATTGTTTGTTTATGTTACAGGAAGAACGCTTTGGAGAAGGCGAAAACAATGACTGCTCATATTGCCTACCCAGACGAACTGCTTGATGATAATAAACTAGCACAGTTCTACAATGGGGTCAGTCACTTTGTATATAGAAGTAACAAATAGAAGTTAGCATAGAGAAGTCGAGAGAAGCTGAAATACATTTCGTGTCTAGTGTAAAATTAAAGGCCTTAAAATGTTCTAAGGCCTTTCGTCACAACATCATCAGAGAGCTAAATGAAACAACCAAAAAAACATAATAACAATAACAAGTTAACCTGGCTGATTGAAGTCTTCAGCCTCGAAAACTTCAATCAGTCAGGTTAACTTGTTATATTTTTTTTTTTTTTGGTTGTTTCATTTAGCTCTCTGATGATGTTGTAACGAAAGGCCTTAGAGCATTTTAATTAATATATATTTGTTTATTGTGGTATTTAATTCATATATTATATCAAGAGTTATTGTTGATTATTAATTTATATATATTGTGGTTTGGTCCTTGATTGTTATTTCACATAAACACTTAAAATAACAATGAATGATCAAACCACAATATGAAATGGAAAAAAAAAAGGCTAAGATCGGTCAAGACTGTCAATTCTTCAGGTTCAAATTCAAACTCTCATTACGAACATTTCGGTTTTTATTTAAAACCTTTTTTATGTAGATAGAAGTATACAATTTTTTAAATAGAAAAACAAAGTATTACATTAGAGATTATTCTACAAAGAAATATAGTACAAACTGTGTCACGTATTCATTCAAACTAGACAGCTGTTGTTGAAATCCACAGACTATTTTTGTTTGTAGAATAATTTCTAATTGTAATATTTTGTTTTTCTGTTCCAAATTGTATACCTCTAGCAGTTCTCTCACTAACCTATTGTCTCCCTCTCCTCCAATCTTCATAAGCTGGACAATGTTCTATGATTTACATGTTATTTATTTATATTTTTTATTTGTTCCAGACCTGCTAATTTAACTGATTTCAGTTTATATGTTTGTCTAGTTGCTATTTATACCCAGTGATTGTAGTATTTAATTGTAGTACGATAAACCCTAGCAGAACTACCCGGCGTTGCCCGGGACAAAATAAGAAAATAATGAAATTATGGCTAAGTATTGAATGAAGCAAAGAATCTAAACTTCTAAGTATATATTTCTATCAGAAATTCTATAACAGTACAACATATTTTCTAACAAAACAAAACTTCATAACATGTTAACAAATTAAGTTTCTTATAAACAGAGACACATTCCATTATTGAGGTTTAATCCCAACTAAAATTCTGATACAAAAAACATTTAATTTTTGTCAGGTTTAGGTTTGAGCTTTAAGAAGAAGAATTTAAGTTAATATTTATTCTATCAAATCATAATAAACATATCAGAGTACTTTATGATAAACAACATTTTTTGTCTTATCTTCTGGTGCAAGGATGTATACATTTTTGGAACTGCCAACTCTTGAACATCCTACATATAACTGTCCATGAGAGAAACATGGTTCAAGCAGATGCAAGCCAGCAACTGAAAGAGTTTGTCCTTGCGATTTGTTAATGGACATTGCGAAACTTAGTTTGACGGGAAATTGTAGACGCTTGAAATTGAACGGAACATCTGTTGGAATGACTGGAATTCTTGGGATAAAGACATCCTGCCCTTTACCATATCCTGTTAGAATTGTAGCTTCAATCACATGGGGTAACATCTTCTTCACAACTAATCTAGTACCATTGCAGAGTCTTGGAGGATCCAAATACGGGTTTATCGTAGGTTTTCGTTGATCAAATCACAATATGAAATAGAAAAAAAAAAGACTAAGATCATTCAACCGTAACAAGCGGTCTTGGTCAGTGTCAAAACTCAGCTGAGAGAGATATATGTGATATACATCATGATTTGTTTTCTTGACCCAATATTTATATGATGTAATTTTTTTTGAGGTTTGAGGTCCAATGATTAAAACTAGTCCTTTTGCCGTTCGTTTCGACATATATTTATGTCATCTTCAGGGCTACAACATGATTGTTGTAGTCGTGCTTGTATTAGTGCTAATTGTAAAACAATCATGTTGTAGCCCTGAAGATGACATAAATATATGTCGAAACGTCGGCAAAAGGACTAGTTTTAATCATTGGACCTCAAACCTCAAAAAAAATTACATCATTATATGTGATATATATAATTATTATCCTTTCAAAAATACGTTTTATTCCCTTCTACACGTTGTTTTGCGTATGCTGTAATTCTAATCAGTAGGTTCTGTTTCAGCTGGTCATCTCAGATCAAGGCCCCTATTTAGACGCCATGCTGAACGTTTCCAAGTTTGGCATCGACCTTTCGTTCAGGAAGCTTCGTCAACCTGTCAACAAAACAGACTGGATCACCCACAGCAGTACAGCTCAAGTGAATGCCTTCTACTCGAGCATTGAGAACTCTATCCGTCAGTATTGTACTCACCCCAACCCCATTCATATATGTAGTTTATATATATATATATATATTATGTATTTTTTTTCTTTTTTTGAGGTTTGAGGTCGAATGATTTTAAACTAGTCCTTTTGCCGACGTTTCGACATATATTTATGTCATCTTCAGGGCTACAACATGATTGTTTTATCAATTAGCACTACTATTACTAATAATACTACTATTGCTAATTGTAAAACAATCATGTTGTAGCCCTGAAGATGACATAAATATACGTCGAAACGTCGGCAAAAGGACTAGTTTAAAATCATTCGACCTCAAACCTCAAAAAAAGAAAAAAATTACATCATATAAATATTGGGTCAAGAAAACAAATCATAATATATATATATATATTGAAAATGACACCAAATTTAGCTGATACCTGTTTCTTAACAAGTTTCTCAATTTTTCTAAATAACACTCTCGTTATTTCGTCTACACAATAAAGTTCATCTCCTATGGTCAGTATGTTTCGAATGATCAACATTCATCATCAGGACGTGAATAAGATCTAAGGTGAAATATCTGGTTTATATATACATGGAGGAGATAGAAGGGGTTGTTTTCCATATCAGCTAAATTTGGTGTCATTTTCAATAATGTGTGTGTTAAAGAAGGACTGCTACCAAAATTTAAGAATATATATATATAACTAAAAAAGGATAGATCGGGATGCGGTCTGTTTCTTCCACTTTCAATTCACATTCTCATTGCCGACGTTTCGATTTTATTTAAAATCTTTTTCCAAAGGCACAAGTAGGTATAAACCACGTGTTTCGAACACGTAGTGTTTTTCTTCAGGAATTAACTAAAAAAACAATGTCATCAGAGAGTTATCTATAGTACAAAATAAAAAAAAATAAAATGAGGAAGAGAGTACGAAACTAAGGGTGAGTGTCTGTGGTACAACTGACTGGGAATATGATGGACGTGGGTGAGGGTATGGGGTACATCTGTTTCATATTGGAAGGTAGGTACATTTCTTTGTTATTATTTTTTTTCCTAAAGGTTAGGTTGAGCCTTTACATTTGCTCTAGGACTCAAGTGTAAGAAACATATTGAAAATATAACACAGAAAACTATAACGAAATAGAAACAACAAATATAAGTCTTAGAGGAAATATAAACGCCCTGCCTGACCTTTAGGAAAAAAAAAGTAACAAAGAAATGTACCTGCCTTCCAATATGAAACAGATGTACACTCCATACCCTCACCCACTTCCATCCTATTCCCAGTCAGTTGTACTACAGACACCCTTACTTATGTACTCTCTTCCTTATTTTATTTTGTACCATATTTACTTTGTACTATAGATAACTCTCTGATGACATTGTTTTTTTAGTTAATGCCTGAAGAAGAACACTACGTGTTCGAAACGCGTTGTTTATACGATTAAATTTCTATATGTGGAGACTATTTCTTTAGTTTTTATCCCTACAATGAGTAAATAGCACATAATAACTGATTAAACTATGTTAGAGTATATAATTAACTTGATACTTCATTATAATAATCAAGTAATATATAATATTACTTGATAATATAATAATCTTGATCATTAGTTGTGCAATCCGTAATTGTGTGGTATTTACTCATTCTGAGGTAAAATGGATAAACCAACAAAAGTCTCCACACAAATGAAGTTTTATTCAACGCCTTTCGAACACTTTGTCTTCCTGATGATGAACACAAGGTGTTCGAAAAGCGTTGAATAAAACTTCATTTGTGTGGAGACTTTTGTTGGTTTATCCATTTTACCTCAGAATAATCTTGATACTTATAATAATACTTATGTATAATAATTAACTTGATTATTGAATATGTAATATATAATTTACCCTACAATGAGTAAATACCATATAGTAACTGATTGCACTACCTTAGAATATATAATTAATTTGTATATTTCGACAATTGTCGGCATCAAGAGGCAATGTGTCTTGTAGTCTAGTGGCTTTTGTGCTCGCCTTTGGACTGGTAGATCCTGGGTTCGATTCTAACTCCAGCCCATGATTTTATTCATGCAGGAGGATATCGTACAGGATAAGGGACCAACGGCTGAACATCCTCTTTGAGGGAAGACATGAGCTTGGATTTATTTACCTGCTTGAATAAGTCGAAGACTAGAGTTGAACCCAGGGCGTAACAGTTCAGAGGCGAGCACATTGTCACTAAGCTTATTTATTTATTTGTTAAGGGTGACTATAGTACTGCGTCCTAAGAACTATTGTACTATCCTCCCTTCTGTACTATAGTACCCCAGTTAGCTTCAACGCCTCCAAGAAGCTCAGCAATTTTGCTGGGCTCAACGGTAAAAGCTCTTCTATAGTTTTGTTAAGTGTCTCAAAGCACTTGCCTCTGTTTAGCACAATGCCTTGACAATCAGCCAGCAGATGCAGCGGTAAGTCACTAAGCTTACCTGACGTCCCTTTAAAACAGTGTTTCCCAAACTTTTTCGAAGTGACCGCCCACTTGGGTCCATAAACCTATAACTCAGCACCCTTGAATAATAATCAGATTCCTAGACTAAATAACCAAATGATTAACATTTTAATAATTAAATTAAAATAATTACTAATCGAATATTTATTTGGAATCCAATAGATGTATTCTTTCATAGCATATTTATGCAAAAGAATTAATACACAATAAAAGAAACTTAGGTGAGAATATACTTTTAACATAAAAATGAATTATCGAAACAAATAATTTTAAGAAACTGTTTCCTAGATGTTTACATTTAAGTGTTTTCACTTAAATTTAGAAATTATATTGCATGAACATTTTGAATTTATGGAAATAGAATCCCCGCTCCTTTTTTGCATTACCGCCCCCCGATATCAAAGCACCGCCCACTTTGGGAAACACTGCTTTAAAATTATGCAAATAATTTTGAAACTTTAAAAGATTAAAGATGAAATATACGTCTGTCTTTTCGATAAAAGGTGAACAATAAACTCCCTTCTTTGGGACTAGTTACTCCAATCAGTATTTTAACCTATATTTTATGATTGTGTTGCAGAGTTCCCTGCAGGTATTCTCCAAGGCACTTTCTTTGGTTCAGATAAACCCAAGTACATGAACTTCGGCTCCATAGGCTATGTCATCGGCCATGAAATAACCCATGGTTTTGACGATCAGGTAATAGCAAATACACTAAATCTATATATTAATACGTTTATAGCTATGTGTGTTATGTTTTATCTGCTAAGAGAAAATATACAATATTGTATTTCTATTCCGTCTTTTTCCGAAAATAAGACACTGTCTTACTTTCTTTTTAGGTACAAAATACGTACTAGGGCTTATTTTTGGGGGAGGGCTTCAAGTGGATAAGTAGATTTAAATATTTCTGTTTAATATTTATTTATATACATAAATTCAAATTTATTCAATTATAATTTCGTCTGGAACATCGTAATAAATTATTAAATTTGTAAAAACGTTCTTATTTTCCCTTAAATTCATTTCCTGTAAAATCATTGATCCGAATCTCTCATATCTTGCAATATAGCTATAATTTGTAACGAATTATATTTTTCGCATTATTTTAATGAGGATTTATTTTCCGGGGAAGGTCTTATTTTCTGAAAAAGACGGTAGTAATGCACCGATATCTGTTGAAATACGTATGCTATGTGTGAACTTTCTAAACATGTTGCTTTGGATTTCTCCATCATATTGTATTGATACAAAAAGGAACCGTCCAACCAACGACCAACGAATATAACCGCGCACTATAGTGCACGTCGTAACTAGCAGCTCCAGACCAGAGGCCTTCTACTGCTTGATTACTGTGCTACTATAACTTGAACTGTCAGTAATTAATGTCGGATATTAAGTTAGTCTGTACAGTAATGATGTCGTATTCGCGGTCATGTGGTCTTGTTAGTCATAGTTTTCAATGTTTTTAGTCATGAGCTGGAAAGGTAGTCAGATAGTCACTGGATGAAGTAATTATTCAGTGAGGTTGAGGAAGGTTGGCGACAGGATTTAGAGTTTGTACAAGGAGGTTCTGATGAGTAGGTAGTTTTTTGTCTTCATTGGTAGTAAGTCGGGTGATGAAGCTATCTATTAAATACATGCATTTTGTTTATACCACTGAGGTTAGTGTGATTTATATTAGAAATAGGTAAAACCGTCATACCTCGTAAGATGATCCTGGAGTTGGAGCGCTTTCCAAAAACCTCAGAGGTTTTTGTTGCGATCGAAGATGGACATCGTCCGAAAGCGCTCCAACTCCAGGCTCATCTTACGAGGTATGATGGTTTTACCTATTTCTAATATAACTTTCTATTGATTCTATTTTCAAATCATGGTAAATATCAGCATTACGGGCGTACCAAGGAGTCCTGGCTATAAGGCGGGCACACTTATTTTGAACAATCTGGATACATGCCTTGTTCGTTGGTGAAGCTCTAAACCAGACATCCATGAGTCATTAAACGAACGACCCACTTATAGACAAGGTCCTTGAACGAATCGGGAGAATTCCTTGACTTGAAAAGAGAATACAGATTACACATCAAGTAAATTCCAAACTTGGATTTATTATGGAGGTGTTGCTTGAATGTTAATCTAGAGTCTAAAATAAGACCTAGATATTTTTCATGGATTTGATAGGGAATGATCTGGTTACCAATGAAGACAGTAAAGCAACCGTAATTCTCTATTCGAGGGTAAATCAAAAAGTTGCAAGAAAATTGTTGAATAATGTATGCACACAGGGATGATACAACCCTATTATCTGGTAAATAATTCTCTGTGATGTAGTGATCCATATAGACTAATTGCATCAGTTATCCTCATGCCACCGGGGAGTAACATCTGCTTCAGAAAAATAACTTATTGAGCCCATGGAAAATCAATATTTTGTAATCAAGTTACTAACCAAACTGGATTAGAAATCAGGATAAAATTATTGAAGCTTTGCAACCAGCTTATGGAGATGTTTCTCCACCTAAATCAGTTGATTATGATTATGATTGGATAAAGCTATTTAAGGGCGGTTTAGAGCAGATCTCTCCAAAACTATGGCCCGCGGGCCGTATCCGGCCCGCCAAACAAATCTCTGTGTAGTGGCCTTAAAAAAAAAAATTTTTTTTCATCGCTGATTCATTCAAAGTTGGGTCTACTGACTGGTGGCGCTAAACCCTCTCTTGCGATAGTGTGACGCACAGATACTGATTTTAATAAAATTTTGAAGTCAAAACAACAGTATTATTGATCACACTAATTTGATTTCATAACATTAAAGGCAGGAATCTTTATAGTTTACCCTGATTTTTTCCAGCAAGATATCTTTTAATTTTTCCACGTTTATATTCTAATATTTGAGGAAATTAAATTTCTGGCACTGAATTTTTTTTTATTCATTTCTTCGGCCTACATAAATGTGAGAAGTGTATAATGCGGCCCTTACATTGAAAAGTTTGGAGACCCGTGATTTAGAGCAGGGCTTCTTAAACTTTTTTCATTCACGACCCCATTTATGATTGTGAGTTTCCTGGCGACCCCATATAAATATAAAAGAAAAACAAATAAATATTTTTTGATGATTTATTTATTAGGTAACAATATTCATATACATATGAAAATATATATTCGCACGCAGTCGTTGAGTGGTAAGTATTAAATTAAAATTAAAGGAAAAAATTTAATGAGATGTATGTGCCTGTTTTTTATTGCTTAACAAATTAAATCTTGGTTGAATGTTTGACACTGCTGGACGTAAGACCCTTCTACAATTTTTAGCGATGAGCGATATTGGGATTTAATATGTGTTAAAGCTGAGAAAGTAACTTCACATAAATATGTGGTGTTAAATAGCAGAAGAACATTTAACGCCATATCAGCGATTTTAGAAAATTCAGTTCTAAATGTAACACATAAATGGTCCAATATCGCTGGAAAAAAATATTTGTTTGCATTGAAACAGATGATTTCAATGGTTACTATGTTTGTCTTCATACTGAACTAAATGCGAAAAAAAAAGCACATTTCTCATGAAGATTAACATAGTTGCAATCGAAATCATGGGTTACAATACAAATTCAAATATTTTTTTGTCAGCCATCTTGTTCAATTTTTTTTATATGAAGTATTACTCCCGTGGTGTGACTGCACAAATACATATCCAAATGTTATAAAATCGTGTATTTAAATATTTGACATTAAAATCTCTCGCGACCCCAGAATTTTGTGACGCGACCCCATTTGGGGTCGCAAACCATAGTTTAAGAAGAAGGCCTGGTTTAGAGGACCTCAAATGCAACCCAAGTAATGGTTGACCATCAACTGCAACCATAAAAGAACCTTGGCTTTGGTATAGAATCTACTACAGTGGTTCCCAACCTTTTTTAACTCCTGCACCCCTAAAAATATTTTGCTCTGGCCTCGCACCCCCTACATTTTATACTTTGTTCAAGGATAAAGGATGTGGAATCATACAAAAAAATGTGGAATCATCAAAATTTTATCAAAAGAAGATATTTATTTCACTTTCTAATATAATATGCAAAAAAAAATCAGACTTTTAGACAAAAAACATATCACAGATTGATATTTGAATAAACTTTACGAAAATAATAACTCTTGTTTGAAATATATGTAAAATAGTAAAATCAAGAACTAGCTTCCAAACGCTTAGAAAGGAATTTAATTTTTTTATATGTAAAAAAACCAAACATATGGACAGAAAGGATATCCCAGATTAACATTTGAATATACCTGACAAAAAATAATTACTTGTTTGAAATATGTACAGGATTTCAGATCTATAGCAGAGCCAGGCAAATTTTAGGCCACATCTTCATTTTTATTCTGAATCATGAAACTTAGGTTTTAAACAAGAATGAAAATACTATCAACTTAGGATTTCCATGACGTTATCGACCTAAACTTTTGAAGATTCTCTTAGAGTTTCCTTAAATAATATCATATCCTTAAACATTTCCTTAAAAGTGCTGAAATTTCCTTAAGCTAAGGAAATTTTCTTAAAATTACAGCTCTGCTTCTCGCACCCCCTGGAATGATGTCTCGCACCCCTGGTTGGGAACCCCTGATCTACTAGATGAAGATCGTCGGATTACTATTGATATGATATAATAGCTAATGAAACTGGGATCTCCCATGGTCAGCATTTTGAATTCTAAATGAAAAATCTTGTTTTGAATAAACTTTCAGCACGTTGAAATTTAATATCCCAGAAGCGTTGCGCGAAGACCAGCTGCATCAAAAGAGCTCAACTCTCTTTGGCAGTTTTAACAATGATTCAATCAAATGAATCAGAGTTTTTTTTTTCATTGGAAATGAAACTTGGATCCATCAGTATGATCCAGAAAGTGATATTCAATCAAAGCAATGGTTACCAAGAAGTTTAGCTGCGCCAGTGAAGTTAAAAGTGGCGAGATCTGCCCATAAGGCAATGGCAGAAGTGTTTCGGCACACCAAAGGAGTCCCAATAATTTCACCTCGAAAATATATAATTATTATATTTTTAATAATTAATTAATAATAATTATTATATTAATTATAATTATGTTTTATAATTTTATAAAATATGTACATAATAAATATATAATTTATAATATCTATTTTATAAAATATATATTATAAAATATATAATATAATTATATTTTATATTTTTAAAATATAAAATATAATAAAAACAAATGTATAGAGTTAGATCAGTGTTTCCCAAAGTGGGCGGTGCTTTGATTTCGGAGTGGCGTTAATGCAAAATGGAGTAGGGGATTCTATTTCCATAAATTGAAAAAATTCATGGAATATAATTTCTAAATTTAAGTGAAAACTTCTAGAAAAAGGTTTCTTAAAATTATTTGTTTTGATAATTTATTTTTATATTATAAATATATTCTCATCTAAGTTTCTTTTTATTGTGTATTAATTCTTTTGCATAAATATGCTATGAAACAATACATATATTGGATTATAAATAAATATTCGATTAGTCATTATATTGATTACAACATTATAGTTGTTTTCATTGGACCAACCCGTCAGTACCACATCCTTGGGTATGTCTTCAATTCTCTTAATTGAATTTTATTATTTCACTCTAATTTTGTAACTGATTAGATATAATTTGTATTATAGTGTCTTCCTGATGATCAACACAAAGTGATCGAAACGCGTTGAATAAAACTTCATTTGTGTGGAGACTTTTGTTGGTTTATCCATTTTACCTCAGAATGAATATATTTTTTGTTTTATTCACTGAATAATATATCATATTATTTTATGTGAATGTTCAAACCAAAATAAATAATAGGAAGAAAAAGACTAAGATCTTTCAATCGTAACAAGCTGCCTTCAGAGTTAAAAACCCATCTGGATACACATATCTGTTTTCGTAATGTGCCAGAGTCAGTCGGGTTTTTGACTCTGACGAAGACCGCTTGTTACGGTTGAAAGATCTTAGTCTTGTTTTCCCATTTCTTATTGTGGTTTGATCATTGATGTACATATATATATAATAATAAGATTTCACAATAAATATGTGAAACAACAATCAATATTTTTGTTAGTCTTTTGTTATTATTGATGATAGAATTGTGTACTGTGTTTTCTTTGATTGATTGAATTTTTTGTCTTTTAGGGGAGGCAGTTTGACAAAGATGGAAACCTAAGAGATTGGTGGGACCCTGAGACTAAGAAGGCATACCTGGAGAAGGCAAAATGTGTTATAGAGCAATACGGCAATTACACCCACCAGCAGGTCAAACTGAACGTAAGTGGCTATAAGGAGAGTACACTCAAATAATGACAGCCAACTGAAAAACTCTCTGATATGAGATCCTCAAACAGTGCTGCCGCCAAAAAGAAAATAAACAAACAAACTAAGGAGTTTCTTATTTCAATTTCTTTCATTCTCGACTTCTTTGTTTATTTTATATTTTTTTTTATTTTCTCCTTTGCGGCAACACTGCTCTAGTTCTCTGACCAAAGAGTTCTTCAATTGACTGTCAAAACCCTCTGTCAGTTCACTTCTTCTTGTGAGTATAAGCGCTATAACGGTCAAAATATTGAAAAGTGAGTCCTTTGTTACATTTCTATCTATATGTTACAGTTTAAGTGTTATCAGTCCTTCTGGATCGCATTTCGTTTTCAACATATATATATATATATATATATATATATATATACACTTTTTCGTTGGAAATACGATCCAAAACGGACAAATATTGTTCAATATAGACAAAAATACATAGAGAAATCAAAAGAACACACTTACAGTCTCTAATTTTCGGTTTGAACCGTCTTCAGGAGAGATAAGAGAGGGTTTCCCTCTCTTATCTCTCCTGAAGACGGTTCAAACCGAAAATTAGAGACTGTAAGTGTGTTCTTTTGATTTCTCTATGTATTTTTGTCTATATTGAACTATATATATATATACAAAACTAAAGTTTATCGGGACTCGGTCAGTTCTTCAGGTTCAAATTAAACTCTCATTGTCAACGTTTCGGTCTTTATTTAAAACCTTTTTCATAGGCCTACAAAAACAACGAAAATATAAGAAATAATACAATCATTCAAGAAATCAAACATACATAAAAGTGCAATTAGTTACAATTAAGAAATTATAATAGAAATTTTGACTATAGGTTAGTGAGTATTTATACAGAAGTATAAATTTTGAAACAGAAAAACTAAGTATTACATTACAAATTATTTTACAAAGAAAATGAGTCTGTGGATTTTAACAATAACTGAAGTCTGAATGATTGTTGTTAAAATCCACAGACTCTTTTATATATATGTAATATCTCTCTCTCTCTCTCTCTCTTATATATATATATATATATATATATATATACTATATATATACACACGAGTTCGAGATTAACAATGAGCAACACACAAAGTAGGGAAACACACTTACAGACTCAAATTTTTGGGTAATCCGTCTTCAGGAGAAAAGAGAATGGGAGACCAAGCTCGTTGTAGACGCAACGGCAAGTAACCGTATATAATATATATATATATATATATATATATATATATATATATATATAGAGAGAGAGAGAGAGAGAGAGAGAGAGAGAGAAAGAGAGAGAGAAATTGTGAAACAGCACAATACTCTTCTGTGATTGGGATATCGATGTCTAATCGACAAAACGTGGAACATAGATTGATGGTGTAGCTGTGAATGAGTTTTATGCTGACGTTTTGTTTCAGCTAAACGGTATCAACACGCAAGGTGAAAACATTGCCGACAATGGAGGAGTGAAGGAGGCCTACAGAGCCTATCTGAAGTGGAGGCAAGAGTTTGGCCCAGAACCGAGACTTCCTGGCCTTCAGAGGTTTACTAATCAACAGATGTTCTGGATATCTGCAGCGTCTTCGTGGTGTATGGCATCAAGGTAAACAAAGAAAAAAAAATCTGGAGTGGCCTACACTCTACTTTACTATAAGTAACTTATTGTCAAATTTCTTGAGTATATAAAACATAACGTCTAATTTAAGCATAACGTAAACATCTAAATGGGATATAATTATTAGCCTTTCATTCCTGAGGTAGTACAGATAGTGATTGAAGGACATATCAATTTATTAGCTTATTTTTGTATATCACAAATAATTTATTATTTGCAAATAATTTCATTAGTATAACTACAGCAGTAATAACATTTTTGAAAAACCAAAGTGAACATTTCTTGAAACGAAATATTCTCCTACAATAGAACATGGCTATTGTTCAAATAGCCAGTGGATTTCTTACATCGTTTACTTGACATCCTTCTACATTGAATATTAAAGTAAAATTTTCAAATTTAAAACAGGAAAATAACTTTTTTTTCTCTGAAAAACATCTTAAACAGCGAAGAAACTGTTGTTTTAAGGTGATTTGTTAATTAAAGGTGTACGATAATTACAGTTATTAATCTCTAAACGAAAGATTTATATTTTGAATTATCTTTTACATTTTTGGTTTTTAACAGAATTATTATACTGGGAATTTTATGGCTTCTTAGTATTTAATAAGATCATTTTCCTTCCTCTTTGTCAAATAACATATATACGAATTTTTTCTGAGTGAGTGTTATCATTTTCGTGCACAATATTATTCCTCTTACATCTCATATAAGTCAATAAACAATTTAAATTGTTCCTTTATGAATATAAATTTTATATTCGACAAGCATAGCAGGTGTTCTCTTAGTCTAGGATAAACAAACAGTTTTTATAGCGTTATTAATCTTTGCCGTAATTGAAACTTCATGATTTTTTTGTATGAATTGCTAATTTTTCGTTCCATTTTTTGTCAAAATTTCATTAGTTTTTAATGAGCCGTTTAGCGTCAAAAAAACATTTTCTGAAAACAGAAATCGTTGTGAAACAAAAATGGGCCCCACAGTGTAGATGATCCCTATTGTTTGAGAAGAATTATGCATGACGGGAAAGTCACTTTTTTTGTCAATAACCGTTTTTTAGAAAACATTTATTTCTCTTAAACTGCTAACTCTAGAGTTTTCAAATTTTGGCATTTTCTTTGAGACCTCAAATGCAATAAACGAAAAATATATACAGAATTTTAAAACAACGGGAAATATTTTTTTTTTTTGAATAAAATGTAAAACTTTTGACTTATAATTCAATCTCAAAGCTTGTGAGAGTGATACAAGCCATACCGTTTGACGGATCAAAATGAAACTATACCTAAATATAGACCATTATATGGAGAATGAGATGAGATATTTTGTTTTAAAATTACATTCACCAAAGAGGCGTTAAAGTACGATTTCTATTTTCAGAAAATATTTTTTTGACGCTAAACGGCTCATTAAAAAATGAAAATTTGACCAAAAATGGAACACAAAATTAGCAATTTGCAAAAAAAAAATCCATGAAATTTCAATCACGGCAAAGAGCAGTAAAGCTATAAAAACTGTTTTGTTTATCCTAGACCAGTGTTTCCAAACGTTTTCGAGTGACCGCTCCCTTGGGTTCGTAAACCTATACTCAACACTCCTCAATAATCAGAATCTTAGACTAAATAACGAAATGAGTAACATTTTAATAATAAAATTAATATAATGACTAATCGAATATTTATTTATAATCCGATATATGTATTGTTTCATAGCATATTTATACAAGAAACTTGGATGAGAATATACTTTTAACATAAAAATAAATTATCAAAAGAAATAATTTTAAGAAACCTTTTCCTAGAAGTTTACATGTGGTGATTTCACATTCTATGGAAATAGAATCCCCAACTGCTTTTTGTATTAGCGCCTCCCGATAGCAAAGCACCGCCCCCAGGGGGGCGGTACCGCCCACTTTGGGAAACACTTTCCTAGACTAAGGGACCTTAAGGGCTATACTTCACTATTAGTGGTATATAATCACTGCCAATAAAAATAAATTTCTCTTCCTTTCAATGCTATGATGGATTTGTCTCAAAAAATGCTCTCTAATCATTCTATATATTGCATTCTTTAACAAAACTTAATATCAGTTGTAAATTATTGTGTTTATGCGTCATTATAAATTTGGGTAATATTGAAGTGTGAAGAATGGGCTAGAAATATTCCAGATCTAGATTTAAATTGAGCTGTTATTTTTGAAAGTGGTATAATCCACTTTATAAAAAAAAAATGATTAACGGTAATTTTAGTAAGATATAGACATCTTCTCTTCATATTTTTAATTATACATTCAATAGAATATGATTTTGCCTTAAAGTAAAAGAAAAAAAAAACGTTTTACTATAAAAT
>JAPFBL010001195.1:15000-20579 GCA_026182355.1 Hermatobates lingyangjiaoensis | reverse complement strand
CTTCCTCTTTTTCTTTCTCTCTCTCTCTCTCTGTTTTCTTCTCTCTTTCTATTTAACACCTCTTTTCCTAGGCACTCTCTCTTCCCTATCTATTTTCTTTTCTCTCATTTCTCCCTTTTCTATCACTTTTGTTCTTTGCTCTCTCTCTCTCTCTTCTTTCTTTTTCTCTTTTCTATTTAACACTCTCTTTTCCTAGGCAACTCTCATCTTCCCCTATCTATTTCTCTTTCTCTCTCATTTCTCACCTTTTCTATCACTCTTTGTTCTTATGCTCTCTCTTTCTCTCTTTGTCTTTCCTCTCTCTTTCTATTTAAACTCTCTTTTCCTAGGCACTCTCATCTTCCCCTATCTATTTCTCTTTCTCTCCATTTCTCACCTTTTCTATCACTCTTTGTTCTTATGCTCTCTCTCTCTCTTCTTTCTTCTCTCTTTTCTTTTAACACTCTCTTTTCCTAGGCACTTCTCTTCCCCTATCTATTTCTCTTTCTCTCTCATTTCTCACCTTTTCTATCACTCTTTGTTCTTATGCTTCCCTCTCTCTCTTTCTTTCTCTCTCTTTCTATTTAACACTCTTTTTTAGGCATCTCTTTCCCCTATCTATTTCTCTTTCTCTCTCATTTCTCACCTTTTCTACACTCTTTGTTCTATGCTCTCTCTCTCTCCTTTCTTTTCCCTCTCTTTTTTTCCTCTCTTTTCACTTTCTCTTCCCCTTTTCCTTTCCCTTTTCTCCCATTTTCTCCCTTTTTCCCTCTTTTTCTCTCTCTCTCTCTCTTTGTCTTTTTTTCTCTCTTTCTATTTAACACTCTCTTTCCTAGGCATCTCTCTTTCCCTATCTTTTCTTTTCTCTCTCATTTCTCACCTTTTCTATCACTTTTTGTTCTTATCTCTCTCTCTCTCTCTTCTTTCTCTCTTCTTTCTTTTAACACTCTCTTTTCCTAGGCATCTCATCTTCCCCCTATCTATTTCTCTTTCTCTCTCTTTCTCCCTTTTCTATCCTCTTTGTTCTTATCTCTCTCTCTCTCTCTTGTCTTTCTTCTCTCTTTCTATTTAACACTCTCTTTTCCTAGGCAACTCTATCTTCCCCTATCTATTTCTCTTTCTCTCTCATTTCTCACCTTTTCTATCACTCTTTGTTCTTATGCTCTCTTTCTCTCTCTCTTTTTTCTCTCTCTCTTTCTATTTAACACTCTCTTTTCCTAGGCAACTCTCATCTTCCCCTATCTATTTCTCTTTCTCTCTCATTTCTCACCTTTTCTATCACTCTTTGTTCTTATGCTCTCTCATTCTCTCTGTCTTTCTCTCTCTCTTTCTATTTAACACTCTCTTTTCCTAGGCAACTCTCATCTTCCCCTATCTATTTCTCTTTCTCTCTCATTTCTCACCTTTTCTATCACTCTTTGTTTTATGCTTTCTCTCTCCCTGTCTTTCTCTCTCTCTTTCTATTTAACACTCTCTTTTCCTAGGCAACTTCCATCTCCCCTATCTATTTCTCTTTCTCTCCATTTCTCACCTTTTCTACACTCTTTGTTCTTATGCTCTCTCTCTCCTCCTCTCCTCTCTCTCTTCCTCTGTTTTTCTCTCTTTCTTTCTATTTAACACTCTCTTTTCCTAGGCATCTCTCTTTCCCTATCTATTTTCTTTCTCTCTCATTTCCACCTTTTCTATCCTCTTTCTTATCTCTCTCTCTCTCTCTTCTTTCTCTCTCTTTTCTATTTAACACTCTCTTTTCCTAGGCACTCTCATTTCCCCTATCATTTCTCTTTCTCTTATTTTCACCTTTTCTATCACTTTTGTTCTTATGCTCTCTCTCTCTCTCTCTGTTTTCTCTCTCTCTTTCTATTTAACACTCTCTTTTCCTAGGCAACTCTCATCTACCCCTAACTATTTCTCTTTCTCTCTCATTTCTCACCTTTTCTATCACTCTTTGTTCTTATGCTCTCTCTCTCTCTCTCTCTCTCTGTCTTTCTCTCTCTCTTTCTATTTAACACTCTCTTTTCCTAGGCAACTCTCATCTTCCCCTATCTATTTCTCTTTCTCTCTCATTTCTCACCTTTTCTATCACCCTTTGTTCTTATGCTCTCTCTTTCTCTCTCTCTCTCTCTCTCTCTGTCTTTCTATCTCTCTCTTTCTATTTAACACTCTCTTTTCCTAGGCATCTCTCATCTTCCCCTATCTATTTCTCTTTCTCTCTCATTTCTCACCTTTTCTATCACTCTTTGTTCTTATGCTCTCTCTTTCTCTCTGTCTTTCTCTCTCTCTTTCTAGTTAACACTCTCTTTTCCTAGGCATCTCTCGTCTTCCCCTATCTATTTCTCTTTCTCTCTCATTTCTCACCTTTTCTATCACTCTTTGTTCTTATGCTCTCTCTCTCTCTGTCTTTCTATCTCTCTCTTTCTATTTAACACTCTCTTTTCCTAGGCATCTCTCATGTTCCCCTATATATTTCTCTTTCTCTCTCATTTCTCACCTTTTCTAACACTCTTTGTTCTTATGCTCTCCCTCTCTCTCTCCCTCTCACTCTCTCTCTCTCTGTCTTTCTCTCTATCTTTCTATTTAACACTCTCTTTTCCTAGGCATCTCTCGTCTTCCCCTATCTATTTCTCTTTCTCTCTCATATCTCACCTTTTCTTTCACTCTTTGTTCCTATGCTCTCTCTCTCCTCCCTCTCTCTCTATCTCTCTCTCTGTCTCTCTCTCTCTCTCTCTCTCTCTCTCTCTCTTCTTTGTTTCTCTCTTTCTATTTAACACTCTCTTTTCCTAGGCATCTCTCATCTTCCCCTATCTATTTCTCTTTCTCTCTCATTTCTCACCTTTTCTATCACTATTTGTTCTTATGCTCTCTCTCTCTCACTCTGTCTTTCTCTCTCTCTTTCTATTTAACACTCTCTTTTCCTAGGCAACTCTCATCTTCCCCTATCTATTTCTCTTTCTCTCTCATTTCTCACCTTTTCTATCACTCTTTGTTCTTATGCTCTCTCTCTCTCTCTCTGTCTTTCTCTCTCTCTTTCTATTTAACACTCTCTTTTCCTAGGCAACTCTCATCTTCCCCTATCTATTTCTCTTTCTCTCTCATTTCTCACCTTTTCTATCACTCTTTGTTCTTATGCTCTCTCTCTCTCTGTCTCTGTCTTTCTCTCTCTCTTTCTATTTAACACTCTCTTTTCCTAGGCAACTCTCATCTTCCCCTATCTATTTCCCTTTCTCTCTCATTTCTCACCTTTTCTATCACTCTTTGTTCTTATGCTCTCTCTCTCTCTCTGTCTTTCTCTCTCTCTTTCTATTTAACACTCTCTTTTCCTAGGCATCTCTCATGTTCCCCTATATATTTCTCTTTCTCTCTCATTTCTCACCTTTTCTATCACTCTTTGTTCTTATGCTCTCTCTCTCTCACTCTCTCTCTCTCTCTCTTGTCTTTCTCTCTTTCTTTCTATTTAACACTCTCTTTTCCTAGGCATCTCTCGTCTTCCCCTATCTATTTCTCATTCTCTCTCATTTCTCACCTTTTCTATCACTCTTTGTTCGTATGCTCTCTCTCTCTCTCTCTGTCTTTCTATCTCTCTTTCTATTTAACACTCTCTTTTCCTAGGCATCTCTCATCTTCCCCTATCTATTTCTCTTTCTCTCTCATTTCTCACCTTTTCTATCACTCTTTGTTCTTATGCTCTCTCTTTCTCTCTGTCTTTCTCTCACTCTTTCTAGTTAACACTCTCTTTTCCTAGTCATCTCTCGTCTTCCCCTATCTATTTCTCTTTCTCTCTCATTTCTCACCTTTTCTATCACTCTTTGTTCTTATGCTCTCTCTCTCTCTCTCTGTCTTTCTCTCTCTCTTTCTATTTAACACTCTCTTTTCCTAGGCAACTCTCATCTTCCCCTATCTATTTCTCTTTTTCTCTCATTTCTACCTTTTCTATCACTCTTTGTTCTTATGCTCTCTCTCTCATTCTCTCTCTGTCTTTCTATTTCTCTCTTTCTATTTAACACTCTCTTTTCCTAGGCATCTCTCATCTTCCCCTATCTATTTCTCTTTCTCTCTCATTTCTCACCTTTTCTATCACTCTTTGTTCTTATGCTCTCTCTCTCTCTCTCTCTCTCTCTCTTTCTATTTAACACTCTCTTTTCCTAGGCAACTCTCATCTTCCCCTATCTATTTCCCTTTCTCTCTCATTTCTCACCTTTTCTATCACTCTTTGTTCTTATGCTCTCTCTCTCTCTCTGTCTTTCTCTCTCTCTTTCTATTTAACACTCTCTTTTCCTAGGCATCTCTCATGTTCCCCTATATATTTCTCTTTCTCTCTCATTTCTCACCTTTTCTATCACTCTTTGTTCTTATGCTCTCTCTCTCTCACTCTCTCTCTCTCTCTCTGTCTTTCTCTCTTTCTTTCTATTTAACACTCTCTTTTCCTAGGCATCTCTCGTCTTCCCCTATCTATTTCTCTTTCTCTCTCATTTCTCACCTTTTCTATCACTCTTTGTTCTTATGCTCTCTCTCTCTCTCTCTGTCTTTCTATCTCTCTTTCTATTTAACACTCTCTTTTCCTAGGCAACTCTCATCTTCCCCTATCTATTTCTCTTTCTCTCTCATTTCTCACCTTTTCTATCACTCTTTGTTCTTATGCTCTCTCTCTCTCTCTGTCTTTCTCTCTCTCTTTCTATTTAACACTCATTTTCCTAGGCATCTCTCGTCTTCCCCTATCTATTTCTCTTTCTCTCTCATTTCTCACCTTTTCTATCACCCTTTGTTCTTATGCTCTCTCTCTCTCTCTCTGTCTTTCTATCTCTCTCTTTCTTTTAACACTCTCTTTTCCTAGGCATCTCTCATCTTCCCCTATCTATTTCTCTTTCTCTCTCATTTCTCACCTTTTCTATCACTCTTTGTTCTTATGCTCTCTCTTTCTCTCTGTCTTTCTCTCACTCTTTCTAGTTAACACTCTCTTTTCCTAGTCATCTCTCGTCTTCCCCTATCTATTTCTCTTTCTCTCTCATTTCTCACCTTTTCTATCACTCTTTGTTCTTATGCTCTCTCTCTCTCTCTCTGTCTTTCTCTCTCTCTTTCTATTTAACACTCTCTTTTCCTAGGCAACTCTCATCTTCCCCTATCTATTTCTCTTTTTCTCTCATTTCTACCTTTTCTATCACTCTTTGTTCTTACGCTCTCTCTCTCATTCTCTCTCTGTCTTTCTATTTCTCTCTTTCTATTTAACACTCTCTTTTCCTAGGCATCTCTCATCTTCCCCTATCTATTTCTCTTTCTCTCTCATTTCTCACCTTTTCTATCACTCTTTGTTCTTATGCTCTCTCTCTCTCTCTCTCTCTCTCTCTGTCTTTCTCTCTCTCTTTCTATTTAACACTCTCTTTCCTAGGCATCTCTCGTCTTCCCCTATCTATTTCTCTTTCTCTCTCATTTCTCACCTTTTCTATCACACTTTGTTCTTATGCTCTCTCTCTCTCTCTGTCTTTCTCTCTCTCTTTCTATTTAACACTCTCTTTTCCTAGGCATCTCTCGTCTTCCCCTATCTATTTCTCTTTCTCTCTCATTTCTCACCTTTTCTATCACTCTTTGTTCTTATGCTCTCTCTCTCT
>JAPFBL010001195.1:2500-7500 GCA_026182355.1 Hermatobates lingyangjiaoensis | reverse complement strand
CTTTCTCTCTCTCTCTCTCTCTCTCTTCTCTCCTCCTCACTCTCTCTCGCTCTGTCTCTTTTTTTCTATTTCCTCCTCACTCCATCATTCTAGTTTCGTTTCTTTTCCTCTCCTCTTTCACTTTCTCCTCTCTCTCTCTCTCTCTCTCTTCCTCTCTCACTCTCTCTCGCTCTGTCTCTTTTTTTCTATTTCCTCCTCACTCCATCATTCTAGTTTCGTTTCTTTTCCTCTCTCTCTTTCACTTCTCTCTCTCTCTCTCTCTCTCTCTCTCTTCCTCTCTCACTCTCTCTCGCTCTGTCTCTTTTTTTCTATTTCCTCCTCACTCCATCATTCTAGTTTCGTTTCTTTTCCTCTCGCTCTTTCACTTTCTCTCTCTCTCTCTCTCTCTCTCTCTCTCTCCTCTCTCACTCTCTCTCGCTCTGTCTCTTTTTTTCTATTTCCTCCTCACTCCATCATTCTAGTTTCGTTTCTTTTCCTCTCTCTCTTTCACTTTCTCTCTCTCTCTCTCTCTCTCTTTCCTCTCTCACTCTCTCTCTCTGTCTCTTTTTTCTATTTCCTCCTCACTCCATCATTCTAGTTTCGTTTCTTTTCCTCTCCTCTTTCACTTTCCTCTCTCTCTCTCTCTCTCTTCTTCCTTTCTCACTCCACTCTCTCTCGCTCTGTCTCTTTTTTTCTATTTCCTCCTCACTCCATCATTCTAGTTTCGTTTCTTTTCTCTCTCTCTTTCCTCTCTCTCTCTCTCTCTCTCTCTCCTCTCTCCTCTCTCTCTCTTTCTCTCCTCTCTCTCTTCTTTCTTTATATTTCCTCCTCACTCACTTACTCTCTTTTCTTTCTTTCCTTTCTCACTCTCTTCACTCTGTCTCTTTTTATTTCCTCCTCACTATCATCTATTGTTTCTTTTCCTCTCCTCTTTCTCTCTCTCTCTCTCTCTCTCTCTCTCTTCTTTCTCCTCTCTCACTCTCTTCCTCTCTCTTTCTTTCTTTTCCTCTCTCACTCTCTTCTATTTCTCTTCCT
The DNA here is from genome assembly GCA_026182355.1 of Hermatobates lingyangjiaoensis. NCBI lineage: Eukaryota > Metazoa > Arthropoda > Insecta > Hemiptera > Hermatobatidae > Hermatobates > Hermatobates lingyangjiaoensis. The sequence continues at coordinate 6,486 of JAPFBL010001195.1, read as the reverse complement.
CTCCTCTTTCACTTCTTCTCTCTCTCTCTCTTCTCTCTCTCTCTTCTTCTCTCTCTCTCTTTCTTTATATTTCCTCCTCACTCAACTCTCTTTTCTTTCTTTTCCTCTTTCACTCTTTCACTCTCTCTCTCTCTCTCTCTTTTCTCTCCTCCTCTCTTTCTCTCTCTCTCTCTTCTTTATATTTACTCCTCACTCCATTACTCTCTTTTCGTTTCTTTCCCTCTTTCACTCTCTCTCCTCCTCTCTCTCTCTCTCTCTCTCTCTCTCTCTCTCTCTCTCTTCTCTCTCTCTCTCTCTCTCTTCTTTATATTTCCTCCTCATTCCATTACTCTCTTTTCGTTTTTTTCCCTCATTCTCTCTCTCTCTCTCTCTCTCTCTCTCTCTCTCTCTCTCTCTCTCTTTCTTTATATTTCCTCCTCACTCCATTACTCTCTTTTCGTTTCTTTCCCTCTCTCACTCTCTCTCTCTCTCTCTCTCTCTCTCTCTCTCTCTCTCTCTCTCTCCTCTCTCTTTCTTTATATTTCCTCCTCACTCCATTACTCTCTTTTCGTTTCTTTCCCTCTCTCCTCTCTCTCTCTCTTTCTCTCTCTCTCTCTCTCTTTCTCTCTCTCTCTCTTTCTTTATATTTCCTCCTCACTCCATTACTCTCCTTTCGTTTCTTTCCCTCTCTCACTCTCTCTCTCTCTCTCTCTCTCTCTCTCTCTCTCTACTCTCTCCTCCTCCTCTCTCTCTCTTCTCTTTCTCTCTCTCTCTCTCTCTCTCTCTCTCTCTCTCTCTCTCTCTTCTCTCTCTTTCTTTCTTTATATTTCCTCCTCACTCAACACTCTCTTTTCATTTCTTTTCCTCTCTCACTCCCTTTTACTCTGTCTCTTTTTTCTATTTCCTCCTCACTCTATCACTCTATTTTTGTTTCTTTTCCTCTGCCTCTTTCACTCTCTCTTTCTCCCTTTCTGTCTGTTTCCTCCTCACTCCATTACTCTCTTTTCATTTCTTTTCCTCTCTCACTCTGTCTCTTTCTTTCTATTTCCTCCTAACTCAACACTCTCTTTTCGTTTCTCTTACTCTATCTCACTCTCTCTCTCACTCCACTCTCTCTCTCTCTCTCTCTCTCTCTCTCTCTTTCTCTCTTTCTTTCTTTATGTTTCCTCCTCACTCAACACTCTCTTTTCGTTTCTCTTACTCTATCTCGCTCTCTCTCTCACTCCATCTCTCTCTCTTTCTCTCTCTCTTTCTCTCTTTCTTTCTTTATATTTCCTCCTCACTTAACACTCTCTTTTCATTTCTTTTCCTCTCTCTCCCCCTTTCACTCTGTTTTTTTTTCTATCTCCTCCTCACTCTATCACTCTATTTTTGTTTCTTTTCCTCTGCCTCTTTCACTCTCTCTCTCTCTCTCTCTCTCTCTCTCTCTTTCTCTCTTTCTTTCTTTATGTTTCCTCCTCACTCAACACTCTCTTTTCGTTTCTCTTACTCTATCTCGCTCTCTCTCTCACTCCATCTCTCTCTCTTTCTCTCTTTCTTTCTTTATATTTCCTCCTCACTCAACACTCTCTTTTCATTTATTTTCCTCTCTCTCCCCCTTTCACTCTGTTTTTTTTTCTATCTCCTCCTCACTCTATCACTCTATTTTTGTTTCTTTTCCTCTGCCTCTTTCACTCTCTCTCTCTCTCTCTCTCTCTCTCTCTCTTCTTTCTTTATATTTCCTCCTCACTCAACACTCTCTTTTCGTTTCTCTTACTCTATCTCGCTCTCTCTCTCACTCCATCTCTCTCTCTTTCTCTCTCTCTTTCTCTCTTTCTTTCTTTATATTTCCTCCTCACTTAACACTCTCTTTTCATTTCTTTTCCTCTCTCTCCCCCTTTCACTCTGTTTTTTTTTCTATCTCCTCCTCACTCTATCACTCTATTTTTGTTTCTTTTCCTCTGCCTCTTCATCCTCTCTCTCTCTCTCTCTCTCTCTCTCTCTCTCTTTCTCTCTCTCTTTTTCTTTCTTTCTTTCTATTTCCTCCTCACTCAACACTCTCTTTTCGTTTCTCTTACTCTATCTCACTCTCTCTCTCACTCCATCTCTCTCTCTCTCTCTCTTTCTCTTTCTCTCTTTCTTTCTTTATATTTCCTCCTCACTCAACACTCTCTTTTCATTTCTTTTCCTCTCTCTCCCCCTTTCACTCTGTTTTTTTTTCTATCTCCTCCTCACTCTATCACTCTATTTTTGTTTCTTTTCCTCTGCCTCTTTCACTCTCTCTCTCTCTCTCTCTCTCTCTCTCTCTCTCTCTTTCTTTCTTTCTTTCTATTTCCTCCTCACTCAACACTCTCTTTTCGTTTCTCTTACTCTATCTCACTCTCTCTCTCACTCCATCTCTCTCTCTCTCTCTCTCTCTCTCTCTCTTTCTCTCTTTCTTTCTTTATATTTCCTCCTCACTCAACACTCTCTTTTCATTTCTTTTTATCTCTCACTCCCTTTCACTCTGTCTCTTTTTTCTATTTCCTCCTCACTCTATCACTCTATTTTTGTTTCTTTTCCTCTGCCTCTTTCACTCTCTCTCTCTCTCTCTCTCTTTCTTTCTTTCTTTCTATTTTCTCCTCACTCCAACACTCTCTTTTTGTTTCTCTTACTCTATCTCACTCCATCTCTCTCTCTCTCTCTCTCTTTTCTCTCTTTCTTTCTTTATATTTCCTCCTCACTTAACACTCTCTTTTCATTTCTTTTCCTCTCTCACTCCCTTGCACTCTGTTTTTTTTTCTATTTCCTCCTCACTCTATCACTCTATTTTTGTTTCTTTTCCTCTGCCTCTTTCACTCTCTCTTTCTCTCTTTCTGTCTGTTTCCTCCTCACTCCATTACTCTCTTTTCATTTCTTTTCCTCTCTCACTCTGTCTCTTTCTTTCTATTTCCTCCTCACTCAACACTCTCTTTTCATTTCTTTTCCTCTCTCTCTCCCTTTCACTCTGTCTCTTTTTTTCTATCTCCTCCTCACTCTATCACTCTATTTTTGTTTCTTTGCCTCTGCCTCTTTCACTCTCTCTCTCTCTCTCTCTCTCTCTCTCTCTCTCTTTCTTTATATTTCCTCCTCACTCCATTACTCTCTTTTCGTTTCTTTCCCTCTCTCACTCTCTCTCTCTCTTTCACTCTCTCTCTTTCTCTCTCTCTTTCTTCCTTTCTATCTCCTCCTCACTCTATCACTCTATTTTTGTTTCTTTCCTCTCTCTCTCTCTCACTCTCTCTCTCTCTCTCTCTCTCTCTCTCTCTCTCTCTCTTTCTCTCTTTCTTTCTTTTTTCTATTTTCTCCTCACTCCACCATTATGTTTTCGTTTCTATTCCTATCTCTCTCTTTGACTCCCCCTCCCTCCCTCTCTTTGTATCACCTTCTCACTCCATCACTGGCTCCCAGTCCATTACTCTATCTTTGTCTCTTTTCCACACTCTCCCTTTTCATGAATACTATTCACAACTCGTTTCCCAAACCCTTCAAAGAGACCCTTTAGATTGTAATCTCCTGTTTTTTTATTTTTCTACCCCCCCCCCCCCCCCCCCTATCAGATAAGGATAAAGGACACTTGAAACATCAGACACAACAGAATTTCACCTCACGTAAACCTCATTTAAGTAACCTCCCCCTCCTACCACCACTCACCATTGCTGACTTGACATTTAAACTAATCACAAAATGGTTTTTTCCTGTAAAACAAAAAAAAGAACTAAAACACCGCAGTATACTGACGACACGTGTCAAGATAATCTAACCAAGTAACAAACACAAGTAGGAAGAACAAAAGCGCATTCCTTTAAAGAAACCAAGCAGTTTCAACTGACGTTTTCTCTTTACAACTACTTCTTAAGAAATCTAAACAGCACATCTTCGTAATGTGCGATTGAATTATATGAACTCTAATCAAACTGGTGATTCATCCTTTGTAGCTTGATATTTTCTTCTTTTTTTTTCTATTTGTATTCGTCAATATTTTTTGGTTTCTAATATTCTCCTTACAT